>JAAGNO010007571.1:0-47249 GCA_033439905.1 Ceryle rudis | reverse complement strand
TATTTTATCATTATATTTCATTTTAATTATCTCAACCGATGCACTTTTCTTTTTTTCTTTCCCCCAATTCTCCCCCCATCCCACTGGGAGGGGGGAGGAGTGAGCAAGCTGCTGCATGGCTGGGGTTAAACCATGACAGCTTATCATCCTCTGGTGGACCCCAAGTATGGGATTCTCTGGCTCATTGTTACAATGAAACCCACACTAATAATAATGCTTATTGTTTTAGTTGCACATATAGAAATAATACTTATAATGGAAACAAGATTAAAGTTTTGTTATTTTGAAATAACTTGCCTTTTTTTTTTTTTTTTTAAGGAATCAGGAGACTTTTTTCACTATTTTTCCAATAGGGTGTGCCCCCTTGGAAGATAATAAAATCTGAATAGAATTTAGCTTAATTTCTAGCTATTCTCCTTGAAAGCCTTTTTATTTAAACAGAGTTTTAATACTGAATTCCAAATTCTATTAGAGTGTAAACTACAGAAGTATCTTAACTTGAAAACTTGGAATTGAACATATTAACACTAATTTTTATCATTGATATAATGGAAGTAATGGAATAAGGTGGATAAATTTCTTACGATTTTTGTGCTTTATTCTGTCAAAATTTTTCCTCTTATGACAATTCAACATGTAAAGATCAAGTACTTTCCACAGACCTAACCCTTACAAAGCCTTGGGTCGGATGTTAAAATCTTAAAAGTGTGTAACTGAGATGTAAAAAATGGAATGTGATGTAATTGCTATACCAAATAAAATTCTGAAGTCCAGTAAGTAAAACTTATTCCTTTTGCAATTTAAATAGTTTCCTTGAAATAGCACATACATTAACAGTTAATTTTAAAACAAATTAAATTACGAAAGTTTAGGACTGCCAGGTTTAGCTAAGCGTTAAAAGAAAGACCAGGAATTCAAAAAAACTTAAAGCAGCAGTAAAATATTAGTCAATGGCTATGAGAAATGAGTCTGTCCCTTTATTCAGGGTGTCTGTGTTTAATGGTAAGCTGGGATGCATATAAGCTAGTCCAAGCATGAAGGGCAGTAGGACACTCATATGGAAAGCCAACTTTGTCCCTCAGTTATCAAGATAAGAAACCTGTCATTTCTCTCATTCACTCTGTCAGCCTTGAGATACTCCAAGCAGACTTACCTCTGTGTTGTACACCCCATATATCAGGAAGATGAAGAGACCCTGTAAAATAAAATGGAGGGAAAAAGCTGTTAACTCTAATCATTTCAGCAGTAGAAATACCTGAAATAAACTTTCCTGGGAACAGACAAAAGAAGACACACTTCATCAAGGTCAATTTATTTTTCTATTTTTCAACATTATAAGCTGTACCTTGAGCATTTATTTGATAACGTAGGAGCGCATCACCTACTGTGTTAGTGGTATTCAACTGTTTGGCAATGGAAATCTTATCACCAAAGGATATGAAACATTAATTAGAAAAAACTAATTTTATATTTGAATGTTCTTTTGAACAAAGACTTTTTATTTTTTTTTTTTTTTAAGTGAAAACAAAGATGCTAAACTGAGAAGGAACAAACATCTCTACTTGTGATTTTTAATTTTAAACTGAAATTAGGAAAACATATTACCAAATTCTATAGTAAAAACATATTTCTGCATCTATAGACAAATGTATACACCCCACTTAATTATTTTAGAAATTTAAATAGGAGATGTATGAGGACAGAAAAAAGAAATAATGCAAGCAAGCAAATAGTATACATGATTTACCAAAGTTCTTTTAACAGCTTGCTGCATATTGGTCTATTATTAGACAAAACAAGCTAAAAACCAAATAGAACACTCACTTCAGTGAATTACTCCAAACATTTTCACTTTATTGAAGGATGTGTTTCCAGGATCTAAGTTACTGTTGCAATCTGCAGGCAGAATCCTGAAAAATACAGGCAGATTACTAGGAAGAACAAAAGAGCAAATAGAAATAAAATGTAAAAGATCAAGTCTCTTAAGAAAATGCTTCTGTAACACAGATTCACCACATTTTTAAGATTATTTGTAAAACAACCCTATCTTGTAATATTATTTCAACTGGCCTTTTGATATATTGTCAAGGGAAAAAACCCTTCACTTTGAGACAAAACTTTTTCTGAAAAGAAACTACATTTGCATAACAAGTTACAACTTTTTAATCCAACGTACAAATTACTTTAAAAGAGCTTGGATTAATTCTGAATTTGCTCATCAGCAAAATCACTATGTTATTAGGCAGGGGGTAGTAAGAGGTACAATTCATATGTAATATTTCTATGGATTATCCAATGCCAGTGTAAAATCCTTGTGAGAGATAGTGAGTTTGCTTCATTTCTTTACTTTTTAAAGAAAGCCAAAATCCAATACTTCCTCCTTTCAGTTATTTACAGATTACCTCAATGACGTCAACAATAAGTAAGAGTAGATTCAGAGGATAGATAGCTACATTTCTGAGTGTGTCTTCATATGAGACGTACCACAATTATCTCATGCTGCTTATTTGTAAACAGAACAGGTACAATCCAGAAGCGTGACAATTCAGATAAGTTAATTATTCAAATGCAAAATTATTTGTAGAATAAAATATCAGTTATCTCCTTAAATATAGTTAGGGGACCATTCCAACCCCTTACACAATATATCGGAAGCTTTCTCTAAAGTTACACTGGAGTTAAATTATCTGAGATAAAAGTAATTACTGAAGTTATAGGAAGTAAGATTAGCACATCATAACTGCATTGAACTTAGCCAACAGGCAGCTGATTTCTCAAATTATTCAACGTAGAAGAATCATCACAAGCATTTTGTAACTGAAATGTTCTGCACATCACTGTAAAAAAAAAAATCCCTTAATACAAAGCTTTTAAAGAACTGTTAACTTTTTAATAGCACTGAAACCTACGAGTGATTTTAAACCATTTTTATTTATAAACCGGACCAGAGCCGCCTTAAAAAAAAAAAAAAACAAACAAACAAAAAAAAAAAAATAGAGAGAGAGACTTGTAGTAAAGCCTACACGCTTATTTCTTCCTAGATCGATTTCACATTCCCAGGATTTTAGGGATTTCCCTCACAGGCAACAGGCTGGACTGGGTAGATGCAAGAGTAAGAGACAAAGAATAATCAGGGCTTGTTAAGATCGAGGGGAAAAATAAGTAAATTAAAAAATTAATTTCTCAGGCTCCTCCCAGAAGAGTAAAATCACAGCTGCTTGTTATTCTGGTACTTTATTGAGTGAAAACTCTTGACAAAACTGTCAGTGCAAACAATATTGCTGTGATATTAAAACTAAAACTCCCCCAAACAGACAAACAAAACTATTAAAGACTTCCAACACACTAGAACACTTTCTTATTATCCCAGCAATACACAAATAATGGGTTTAGTTGCTTCTCAGCCTCTTCTGCAAACTATGAATCTCATATAATCCCAGGTAAACAAACGAGTTAGATACTTAGGTTTGGATATTTGGTAATCTTAGAGAAAATTCAGAAGCAAATTATGAAAGATTCCAAATCTTAAATTTGCATGCCAAGTTTTGACTTTTCTTAAGTTTGATATCAGCTCATTTAAACATTTAACTGTTAGAGATAGGAAGTGCTGCAGACATGTTATCTTAATTGTTCTTTTAGATTTCTGGAAGGTTTTTTTTGTCTTGTTTTATCATTGGTAGTATGTGTCCTTCAAAAATCAATCAATTATTCTCACAGAATCAACCCAAAAAAGATTTTATTTATTACTTGCAATAAGTTACAAGGTCTTGGCACCCACAACTGATAATGAGGGGTAATTTTCCACACAACACTGTTATCAGTTACCTGCACAGGATAGTTTGTGGCCCATCCGAGATCAAAATAAAAAGGTAAAGATCCTCAAGTTGTTTGAAATGTTAAAAATAATATAGTCTTACATAATCGATAATTCAGTTTCTTGAGCTCATTATTTGCAATAAATAAGAACTGCTCTATTTCTTCAGTGGGCTGAGGTGTTACCTGCAGTATGGTTCTTTGAGCAGCTGCCTCAACCCTTCAGTTGCTCAGGCAGGTTAGGTGTTCTTCAGCTTCTGGCAATTAAGCAGTCTTTATATCTGTTGGGATTAAATATATATATATGCATGCACACACACACATTTTAAATAAGAAGCATAGAAAGCATATTAGTATTTTTAATTTGTGTTCCAATAGCACATATGAACACCCAGAGGAACTGTAACCACCTTATGCTAAGCAGTATATAGACAGAATAAAACCATCTATGCCTTGAAAAGGTTAAAGGTTTCTGGACAGAAAAACTGGCCATGTGTAGAGAAACAGAGACCATATGAGCACACCTGTCATTTTTCAGGTGTCATCAGGAAATAGTACATGGTCTCAGTAGGCATCAGCTAGAAGTTAAAACTGAGCTAGAATCCTGCCTTAGAGAAACTGAAGAAGAGAACTGCCGAGTGCTTTGTTACAGTTCTATTTATCACTCTGGGCAGGGTGTAAATGGGTGCTCTTCTTTTAAATTTGGCTGGTCTTAACAGAATTGTCCTTCCTATCTTGAATACATCAGTCTATGGGACAGTTCTAATATTTAGCAAGTTTGTCAGGATCTGTTCCAGTTTGGGTGGTACCGCTGAAAGTTGAGAGTCTTTTGCCAGAAGTTCGTTCTGCTTTAGGGCAACAGAAATCTGCATGGTAGTTCTTTTATCAGAAGTTACTTTCCCTGATGTAAACATCTGTGTCTCTATCTGTTACTATCTGACATTTCTAAAAGCTTCCTTTTTTTTTTTTTTTTTCCAGACATCATATTTCATTCAAGATTAATCAATAAATTACAACCTATTGTTTTGTATGTTTTTGTTATGGTGGAGAATGTTACACTGATACTTTTAATATTTTGGTTTTCAACACTTTTTCAACATATCCATTTTCAAGTATGTAGAATTACTTCATCCTTCTCCTGTTAATTTTTAAGCCTTTGACATTTCATGTGTTTGACATAACTAAAAAGGATTTTTAAGAATTATCAGCTACAGAAATCCATATTGGAATACTTCAAATGGTTAATTAAATAAAACCATATGAGCAAAATAGGCACATAAACACTAAGTAGAAGAATTAAAACCAATGAAATGCATTATTAGTAAATTAATATCTGATAAGAACACTTCTGTATTTTAAAGCATGCCTCTCGTACGAACTTTAAAATTTCCATCAGTGAAAAAGTTTGTGTTGAAAGAAATTTACTGCCATATGGGAGAGAGAAAGATCATATGCAGCCATACTGATCTAATTCTGCTTATTTTTATTAAAAAAAATAAAAAGTAACCATATTGCAGCAATGGAAACTGCAGATTACAAACAGAACTAATTTTTCCTCCCACAAGCAGTCTTCCTGAATTAAAAAGTCTTGGCAAGGATGGAGTCAGGGTTTGCTGGTTTGTTTGGGTTTTTTTTTTAAATCCAGACCAGTGGTAGAAGCTATGAGCTCAGAAAACTTGTCTCATACAAGATCAGGGTTAATGCACAGGATACCAAATTCCAAAAATCACAGGATTTTTCTACCATGTATGAGATTAGAAATCTTTACTTCAGCAGTTAACACCTTTGACATTTGAAACAGTACTGTTGCAAAAATTCTAAGTCATTGTCCCAGAAGCAACTGTCACTGTCCTTCGGCTCTTATCATATAAATTAGTATTTGCAGACTTGGCAAGCAGGAGGAGACAAAATGGCTTTGATTCAGATTTTCTGCCTACAAAAAATAGACGGTGAAAAAACTAACTATAACACAAGGGCGGGGGGGAACAAGTAGAAGTTTTGCAATTCTACCAAATGAACAAATCCTCAGAAATTTGCTAGTAATAAACTGCCGTAGCAAAGGACCTGGAGCAAATCTGCAACCTACCCTGTAAAGGATTCTTTGATATGGCCTCGGAGATAATTCCTCTTTGCCATGATTGCATATGGAACCAGATGATACTTCGTGAGTTCAGAGCCACGTTAGAAAGGTACTTCCATTAGATGAAGTGGAGATGGGCAGGTAGAGTATCACTCTGGATACCACACCAAGAACCTCTGCAAGAAATTAAGTACACAAACAGTTTTTCAGGCTTTGTTCTGTACACGTTGCCACAAAGACAAATCTATCCCATAATGAAAATGGTATCAACAAATAGCCAGGAAGTCTTTTATCCATAGAAATTCTGATGATTCAAAAAGTAACAAACTTTGGAAACACTAGTTCAATTACTTTTAAGGAAAAGAGCAGCACAGTTGAAAAACCTGATTTTAGCCAGATGAGTGGCCTACTGTCATAATTCTTAGAGTTTAATAACAACCCCCTCCACCTTGGTTACCAGGGACGCTACAGCACCTTTTCTTCTCAGAAACACATGCTGCTAAGGAGCCACAAAGGAATTTTTTGATTATATATAATATGTGGAGTAGAATAACTTGGAACTATTATATCAAAAGAGCAGCTCAGATTCTCCACAGCCTTAGCAAAAGAGCATGCCATGGTGCCAAATGTAAGCCTACCCTAAAGTTTGTTTTAGTTAAAGTCAGCACTTTACAATGTACAATTTACAATTTACTCCTTGTACAATGATGTCTTTAGAATTATAGGAAATTTTCATGTTTAAAAACAAACAAACAAAACCCAACCAACCAAAAAACCAACCAACCAACCAAACAAAAACCCCATCACAAAACCAAAAGGTTGGACGGGACTTATAGTAGTCATCTGTTCACCTCTTTGCTTAAACAAAAATAGGCTGCTTAGCTGTCAGAATAAGCTGTCGCGTGGCAGATACAGCAAATTTCTGACATGACTTAAATATGTCATCCGACAGGGATTTTTTAACAACCTTACAAAGATCCTATTGGAACACCTAGATAAGCCTGTGTTGATCTACATTTTGAAGTGATCAGAGTCTTTTTTACACCTATCTTGAAAGACGACAACTTGACCTTTACAATAAGTCTATAAGCATTAAGTCATGCATATAGGATTAATTATCTTTAAATGGAAATTTTTCATACTATGAAGAGGTTTCCTCCTCCTGTTTCTTCTTTTCAAAGTTACACTTCACAAAAGATACTCTTTTGTAGCGTACTGACTGCATGTAAAGCCAAGACATGAAGCCAGTTGTCTGTTTTGTTTAATTACTGTAATCACACCATCACCATATGCACAAAAATCTAAAGATAAGTATAGCTTTAGTCATACAGAGGTATAGGAGACTGTCATACTTCTGGTTTGGTTTTTTCAGTAGTCTGTTGTTCACACAAACACACAAAGTGGTTTGAAAAAATACTAACGTGCGCTCAGAGCTTGCTCTTGCTGTGCCATCGCGCGATTCCACTGTGGTACAAGAAGTGTCTCTCTATACAACTTTGTACCTCAAACACTGGTTGGCGGGAAATAGCTGCAAATTTTGTTCTCCCTGCTCACTTTTACCAGCTTATAACTTCTTCCAGCTGCCATCTATTTCTTGCGCTTGTCATCAGCTCAGAGATGACCTTCTCTGTTATTAAACCATGCTTTCTCGTTTTATAAAAATTTCTCCAAGTACTTTTACTGAGCTAGGGAACATACAGGGAAATGGATATGTCACCTGAAGAATTAATCCATGCTCTTTAAAACAGTAATATCTCTTGGAAACCTTTTATATTGAAAAAACTAATTGCATCATATTCTTATTCTAAAGGTTGGTCTGCTCCACCCAACACAAGTTAACACACATACAATACACACAAAACTTATTTGGGGGAAAAAAAAACCCATTGATTCACACCAATCTGTACTCCTTACATTTACTAGCATCTCACAACATGGTTATCCAGCTTAGTCTAGACCATTCACAGGAATTACAATATCAATAATGTGAGTAGAGGGGAGAAAAATCTGTCTCTTAAGAAAGGACACAAAATTAAAATGGTGCAGATTATGCTGTAAGAATTACAGCTAAAGAGCTGCATAAGAAAGCTAGAATCAGTGTAATCCTGGTATTATTGTCATTTACAAGTTTATAGTTGCAAGTATTTCTCCACCTTATATGCACAAACAGGTACATGTAACACATACTGGAAGCTACTGCATATTGCCTTCCTTTCTGCTATACAGTAATATAAAGTCTAAGTTTACAACTTTTCTGAATCTATGGACCCCAGGAAAACTTAGGTGAACTACACTGAATACAGTATCCACTTTTCTAAGTTTCTTTTCTTTGTCTCCTTAGAAATAGCAGGCAGAGCCCTATAGACCCCCAGCCAATGGCTAAAAACACCTGAGTGTTGTCATTCAGACCAAAGGGATCTTTTCCATAGATCTGAAAGCATTTAGAACAGCTGCTCAGACTCTATTAGAAGCATTCTTATTTCACTATAACAAAAACTGTACAATAATAATGACTTGTGATTAGCGATTGAATGTGTTGGGTTTTTTAAAAAGTAAAACTCCAGACAGAATCTATATAGCTTAAAACATTCCTTTAAGATGTCAAGATAAACATATACTTTCACACATTCTAGATGGAGTGTTATTCATCCTTGGTTTCATTACTAGCAAAAAAAAAAAAAAAACCCCAAAAACCAATAACAAAGAAACCAACCACCCTATAAAAGCTTTCTATCTAAATTCTCTTCAGTCAGATGAATTCATGATAGACACTCCTTCCCATAGAGCTAATCTCCTTATTATGTGACTGAACAGTTTTGCCACATGCTCTCCCCCATTTTTCACATCAGATCAATTCTGCTTGGATTCAGTGTGGGGATACACTGTAAAAGAACCACAGTATTTGAGGCCTTATTACAAATACATCTTTTCCTATTACTTTAGGTTCCTGCTACTGCTCTTCTTTATCACCAAAAGCTCTTTGGGGCTTTTACATGGGAGCTTTGGCCCAGTACAGAGAAGGCTCTTGGCACACAACAGTACAGTTATTTGTATAAATTCCTTCTTGAATGCTTAGAGAAAGGAACAAAGACAAGACAGCCATAAGTGCCATCTGTAGCTCCTGCAGTGCTAGGTCAGTGAATCCACTTAAATAATACCTTTTAATCTTAGGGGGAAATCATTGTATTTGTAGCCTTTCGGATGTTTTTACATCAACCACAGGGCAACAGTAATAACTGCCTTAAAAACAAATTTAAAACATGTTCATAATTTCTGATAACAGGATTTTTTTTATTTGAATGCTACTTCTTGCCAGATCTCACACATTACCTCACAGAAATTCAGAACCAATAGAAATTATCCTTTTGGTCCAGATTTGCAGAGGTCTTCAGATACCTCAGTTATACTGATTACAAAATGAGTTTCAAACTGAGTTACACTCTAACTGCTGTTGCAGGCCTGGGAAATCTTTGATGGGCCCATGACAATACACTATTATATTCAAAAACATATATGAATTTACTAATATTATGGTTGCGGACCTGAAACTCTTAGCAGAATGAGGAACTATCCAGAAATAGGGTGGTCATTTTTCCTTTTCCCTGCCTGTTTTTTCTGTCTTTTAACCCTTGCTAGCAAGATGGGGTCTGGTTTTCATAATATGAAAAAAGTGAAAAATATTAGATTTCAAATTTATATTTTTTATCTGTATAATTATCTTTTTGAAAAGGAAAAAGCCAGATGTTTCCAAACCAAAGATCCAGGTATCAAATATACATGTTTTACAACAAAAACCTCTAAATTTATTTCAAGTTTAAAATGTTAGTGTGAAAATAGTTTCCGAAGGTCACGTGTACATTCTCTTAATTGTTCAATAACAAATACGCTCAGTTTACAGTTTTCCTTTTATGAATCAGCTCTACCACATGATGGGTTCTGATTGCTTATGCATAATCAAGCTTTCAACTATTCTGACTTACATTGTGTGTAGGATTCCAAATAGGCCTTTGAAACTTTGCTTTCAATCACATGTTCCAGTTAGAATAAAAAAAAAAAATAAAAAAAAAAAATCACAGTGTTTACATGTTTTGAAGGACTTTTCATAGTTTTCCTGCATACTATGCAATGAAGCCTTAAATCACTCAGTTGATGATGGTAGTGGACCTTTAGAAAAATTTTCAAAACACTAAATATAAAACAGTATCTCCGGTATAATTAATAAAAAGAACTTTCATCACTTTACCTTACAAAAAAAGCCCATTTAACTCTAGGCCTGTATAAATAACATTTTTCAAATAGGCACTGAAATTAATTGCTCCTTTAGGATTGACCCAAAGCACACATGTTCTCAGTTCTTCTGGCAAAATAAAAAGTAAAAAATAAAACAAATAAAACACACCAAAAAAACCCCAAACCAACAAAACAAACAAAAAAACAACCAAACAAAAACCACCAACCAATCAAAAACAAACAAACAAGCCCCCCAAAAAAGCCACCATCTAAATTTAATTTGGCTTCTTTTCAGAGTTTTTAAAGACCTCGCAAAAGTATATTTTAAAGTGCTGGATTTTAAAAGGATAAGCATATTAAAAGAAAATTTTTACACCTAAAACCAACCCAATATTTTCAGGGTTCTTTCTGAGAAATCCAGTCTGAAAATCTGATGCATGTTCATCCATCATTTCTGTTGAACTGAGTTTTCAGTTCTGCCCAGCACTAATTAATACATATTTCAGTTATGCAAACTTAAGATGATAAGAAAAAAAATAAGGCCTATTTCTAGATTATTTTGCAAATGAGACAAAGTGCTTTATTAACATATTTTATAAAAAAGTCATTTCAGTTTTATATTCCAAAGAATATATTCCAGAGAATCCTCTCACTTTCCTTTGCATTACTTCTTTCGGTTCTTATTGACCATCCACAACTATCATAGAACATTTTCATGCCAGCCTTCCCACTCTTCTCATAGCATCATCCTCTTTAAAATTACGTATGTGGTTATCAAGAAAGGGAAAGCAGCCACTCCAGATAAGATGCAAAGCAACATGGGGGCAACATGATCAGCAGGTCTGTAAGGAAAGGTAAGGAGGACAAGAGGAATGGAGAGTCAAACAAGAACAGGAGCAGAAAAGCGTGAAGTAGGTGACTGTATCAGGCTGCTCAGACAGTAGATTAGAATAGATGGGCTAAATGCAAAAAAACTTAACACCAAACCTAACCAGCAGAAGAATTCTTGAAAGATAACTGTGAAGGGAAACAATAGCTCTACAGGGGTCAATATTCAGCATAGGCTATGAACAAGATAGGGTATCTGCACAAGGGTAGCATTAGTTGAATGAACGTGGTATTAAATCCTCCTTTCAAAATAGAGGTTAGCATCTACAATTCAATCCGTTGTTGACCTAACCAGAAAAAGCCCTTAAGAGGTACAACAGTTAGAATATCACGTACTGTCTAAAAAGTAATTAATCTCCGTGCAGTGTGATTTAAATCAGATCTTTGCTGACCACTCAAGGAAGTGCTAAAGGTGGCTATAGATAGAGAGCCATTGAAAAGCAAAAAGGAAGACAGAGACAGAAATTAATATATTTTTCTACTAGTGTCTTCCTTTTACAAAATTTCTTTACATATTACTAGTAATTCTATGTTTAAAGACTCCAGCCATTTTCATATGGCTGCATGTGGCACAACTGTCAATTTATTTGAGCAACTACGAGGACAGATCGTAGTGATTCAGGTTCCCTTTGAAAAATTCTTGTATCAAAGCATCAATAAATATGTAAATAAACTCAAGATTTTACTACGACCCAAAAGATTTGTACAATAATTTTAGGTAAAAAAATGCTCACAAGGTTTTCTAGGAGCAAATAAGGGGGGGTGGTTATGTGCTTTCTGGTTTTTGTTGGTTTGGGTTTTTTTAATTAATTGGTTAAGAAAAGTCAAATCAACAGCATTCCTTTTATATCAGATTTAATACTTGGAAATGTCCAGTTAGCCTGGAGACCTTGAAGGCATAAGCAATGCAATGCTGAATGGAAGAGGAGATTTCATATTCTAATCTATTTAATAGCAAAGCATGGTATTTTTCATATACCTCCTCCAAATATTTTATGTTTTCCTTTGGGAAGTATTTTTCATCATGAAAGGTTAGACTGCATGAAATTTTAATTTAAAGAGATATATTCTAATAGCAATAAGCCATGCCAGCGTGTGCATAAGTAGACTTATTGGCAAGCCTTTTGAGTGATTGAAGGCACTTGGTCTTCAGCCTGTTCCTTTGCAGTGTACCCACACCATACACTAATAGCCTACAAACATGTATCTTTGTGTGGCTTATTACTACTACATATTAATCAACATGGCAATCTGATGTTGGTTACTATTCATTCCCCTACAGCTACAGATTACTCAAAACCAGATTTTGTTTACAATTAGAAGACCACAGTGTCTTTAGGGTCGGGGGAGAACCACAGTTTTCAGTCCAAAGAGACAATGCTTTCAACGTTCCAATTGGCATTTAAGCAGCTTTGGATGCAATAGTGTGATTCTGATCATAAACAAAAAAAAATGGGGGAAGTTGAAACTACAGTGCATCTAGAGAAGGACAATGAAGGAAAAAAAATAATTATCATTGCAAGAATTACGTGGAGATTTCAGTGCCTCAGGAGCACTGGATGGACTTCGCTACATTTACTTCCTCAATTTACAAAGCAGAGTAATCCTAACAAAAAGGTGACTGAAATTAAGAGATCATAATTCTTAGTCTGTATAACCTCATTCATCAACACGTGTAAAATCCTACACCCAGTGTGTTTTGTCTGAGCCTTCTTCATATTTTTTGAACTCATTCTCTGGTATTGCTTGCAATACATTGGTGCATTACCTCACGTACGTATGCACAATATGCAACACTAATTGTATTCATGACATGAAGCATTTTCTTTGGCTGATGGACTGAAAACAAGAACCCTGACTTACATGATTATTCTGTTGTAAAATAATTTGTTTAGCTCATTATGGAGCACATGTAAGAGCTACAGTGAATCCGTTCTGGAACTTCAGGGTTCCTACAGAATCCTGCATGATTTGTTTATGATGTGGTGATGATTGACTGTCAATTACTAATAAATGGTAAATAAAAAAGTAACCTGTGATATTAAAGGACTACATTAGCTACATTGTGATTAAATTACAGTAACACCACCAGCTATAAACCTTTATAGAATCTCCTCAGCCATGCAGTAATTCTCCTAACTATACTATTATGTAGAGCACAAATATTTCTTTGTAAGTCTGAAGCAATACATCAGGGAAGCATTTACTGCTAAAGCTAGATTGAGAGTAAATGCATCTTGGGTTGCTATGAATAAAGCTCTAGCTTCTCATTACTTTATGACAAGACACAGAAATTCACTTTACTTTTCATTTAAGCTTTTCTGCTCCAGTTTATAGATGTATGCCTTCACGCTTTTATTCCCTTCTCGCTTCAGCCGTACGTAATAAATGATTATAAATTTTCACATTTGACCACCTCTCTGCTAGTCTCATGCTTAATGCACAAAGTTAGGAAGCTGCAGGTAAAAATTTCACAAACGCTTTTATTTATGATGTTGTCCTTGGTAACGGAAATTTCAATGTACTGAAATGAAAAGTATGATTAAAGGGATACGACGTCCTGACAAGGATAGTAGAGGGCAGCCTTCTATTTCCCCCTGAAAATATATAATACTTTTTTGACATCAATTTCATAGAGAATAGACATGGGCTAGTCATGGAAAAAAGACACAAACATGTTTCTAACTTCAGTGTTGCCGTGCTGCTTTAAATGAAACTTATTCCAAAAATATTTTGTTCAAGTTACATAGCTTTCAAGTTAAAGTCAGGCACATCGCTAACACTTTTGTTTAAATGAGCTACTGCACAGTAAAAAAATAAAATAAAGCCTTACTGATAATTCTGTGCAAAATTAAAAAAAAATAAAACATACCTCATGTTAAGAGAGAGATTCTTTTCTCATTTACTCTTGTCACTTTCCCTATCATTTTACCACTTAGAAAAGGATTTATTGCTTGGGGCTTTTGTCTGGTTTTCATTCCAAATTTATTTTAGTTAACTGCTATTGTCCTATGCAGCTCAAAAGTTGTGACATGCTTGAAACATTTTAGGAATAAGACCCTAATAATGACTGAGTTATAAAATAAACCAGTTTATAAAAATAAAAGCTAAAAAATTCCTTACAGCATTAAGAGCATCGGTCCTATTTATTGGTAAGTGCGGGCAGTGAAATAATATTAAGGTTATGTTACTAAAATTTATAGTTTTAGATTGCATGAAAAATAATCTAAAATCTCAAAAGTGAATTCCATGTTATTATGCAATTTTAAAAATAAATCAATTCATTTTCTCATTCTTAGAAGTGACACGTATCTTTGGCAGGTAGTATTACCAATTAAAATAACTCCATAACTTTAAAATAATAACAAGGAAAAAAAAATATCACCAAACACCTGCTAGAGTTTACCTTCCAGACAAATGTTCTGTCCAACAGCGTAAATACAAATATAAAACATCCTTCCAAAATTTCATGGTTATGAAAATAAGAGTTTCACTTCCACATTCCAGAGAATTAAATGATATTTAAAGCTTTTAAAAAAGGATTCAAGAAAATAAAGCTTCTACATTTTGTCTTTTTAGGAAAAACAGACAAATGAACCTACGGAGAGGAAGGGGCTAGTTCAGGAGTTCTGTACATGAACTTGTCACCGCTAAATAACTATTTCAAATCCTACTTGTATTGGTACAGACTGAAGCTTGCTTTTATGCATTGGATGTTCAACAACATATACAGCGCTCTTAGTTTGTATTTGCTGTCAAATGCATCTGTGTACAATTCATAGTGAATGGTTTCTGTAAATAGCATTAACTGGCATAATTAGCAGAGAAATAGTAATGACCCAACTATTCTTCTAATCCTGTTAATTTCATAGTTACCTATCTTGGCAGGGTAACTCTAGCGCTAAAGTTACACATTTTCTTTAACACTAGTAATGACTTAAAGAAAAATATCCAGAATATCATATTGTTATTAAACAGTTATGCTTATTAAACTCTTGAGGCATTGCTTCCCAAACAAGGGTGGAGGATTTATGATTTGCATTTTTACAATGGATAAACAATTTGTTCTGTTGCGGATACGCAGTCATTACACTATTAAGCCAAAACCCTCATGGATGCATATTCAGAACGTTTTTCAGTCTGTACTTGCAGCAGCATCACACCTTTCTCACTAACAAGAGCTGCAAATATTTTGTGACAGATTCCATTTGTTGGCTAGCTATCACCAAACCCTGAAAAATACAGTCTTCTGTCAGTTATTAAAAAAACCCACCACAAATTATAATGAAAACAAAATTACTAGCAATTATCATTTGGGTGTCGATCTTAATCCATTTCAGATTTACTATTACTCTGAGGTTTTACACCTTGCTATTTTTCCCTCCTACCTTACCACACAATTACAAGCTACTGTGGTCGTTTAAAGTATTCCTTTTATAATCATTGTCATTATAATACCAGCAATCTACATTGCTGAGCATTCTGCGTAGTGTCCTTACCGAGGCACGCACTATTCTAAATGCATTTTAATATTTGCAGTTTGAAACCTGACAGAAAAAACTTTGAATAGACATGTGGGATCAATTATGTGAAATAAAGCGTACAGCTTAGAAGTACCATAGCAGAGCTCACACTTTCTTTTTAACTTGCTAATGTGTCTGACCCCTTTGTACAAAAGCACTTTAATCAACTTTCATGTTTGGGTTTTTTTTTTTTTTTTTAACAGCCTGTTACATAGTAAAGCTAAATGTTTAGCAATCAATTTTACACATCAAGTTGATATGCTGCAGGACTGAGGGTCATTTGAGCTTACAGCTACAGCTGAAAGAGTTTGGGAAGACACACAGGGAGCAAACTAGCTTTTCCCTTCTCAACTTGCAAGCAAAAGGATGGCTTATTAACCCAACAGAGAGCCTCTCCAACCTTTCTGAAGCTCATAGTAAAAGCACTGACAACTGTTCTTTTGGGCCTCAAGAGCATTTGCTTTATGCCTTTAAACTTCATCTGTGCATACATACAGTGCCAATAAGAAATGTCACAATCAAGTGATCATTTAGATAAATTTGATTCTGATTGCATGGCCTAATCCAGTGCTGAAATGATAACCTAAATCTGGACCTGGCTAGTGATGTCTGGTATGAGATATGGGTCAGTGAACATAAGTGCTCTATTTGTAATCATAAAAAGAGAGATAATGCATAGGATGCTAAACTATTGCTTTACCTCTCCTTCATCTTAGGGGGAAATTGATGGTCCATATTCTCCATAAAGATAGGGAGAGGATGTGGCTGATTAAGAATCAGGGGGTTGCTCTGACTATGCATTTTTTAAAGAGAATCCTCTCTTACCACTATTTTCAGGAGAATGTGAGCAGTAAGGGTGGATTCCCCATTGTTAAACTAAGGCATTGCTTTTTGGGGAGGGAGGTCATCTTTGTTTTATTGATCAAAACCACCACCCAACTCATTCCAAGTTCTTAGGCAGCCCAGCATGGTTTCTCAGACAACTCCACCTGCTCTTCTGAGGGTTTATACACAGGCCAACTTGTTACCTTTTGGAGAATCTCCAGGATGTCACTTTCCTTGCAGACACTCTTTGATAGTTGCCTGCTAAACTAGGGTGAAGAATTGTAGCTTTGTAGCTTTCTCTGCCACAGTCTCTGACAGGGAGCAGGAAACATCATTTTACAAGGGATTTACTTTTGCTAATATTAATCCCATAACCTCTAACTAGGCCAATCACACTTTCTGTTCAGGACCTTTTTGGTAACTCATTGTGTCTAGATAAAGAACACCTAACAACAGAAAAGGCCATTTCACTGACAACCTTATTTTCAGAAAGGGGCTTAGTCATAGGTCAACAGTCAAACAGGAAATATAATTTAGAGGTTTGACATTTCTTCTTTACTGTAGTCTTCAAAAAGAGGATAACCAGAAATCTTCCAGAACTGTGCATAAAGTGGGGTGTGTAGCACACATACAGGACACAATACATCAACTTTAGGTCCATCCCAAATATTCAGTTTCCCAGCACAAGAGCAGCAGAATTAGCAATGTCTGAACACCTCAGATTCCACCTAATGGACATCTCGGGGTTAGAAAGAGTGAAATCTAGACAGATGGTAGCTCTGATCAAAAATCTTTCACTAAGTAAGGAAGTCCTGTAGTTGTACAAGTTAAATAGTAAATAGTGGTTTAGTTCGGAAGAAAGACATCAGGAATATTATTTCTTGCCATATTTTTGGGTGGTTCTTAACCTGAATTGGGCACTCATCTGAATTATTATAGATGCATTGATCTGACTTCTTGAAGTTACTGAGGTTTTATGAGACTGCAATAAAGCTTTCTTTGCATTAACCAGCCAAGCACATAAACATTTTAATGAACTGTTTTTACATGGTTCATTGAGTAGCTCCTAGTCTCCTATAATACAAATCACTTCTCCATCACACTCAGCCCTCTCATACAGGCCTTTCTTCTCAGTGTACAAAATGCAAATTGAATAGCAGTCCTATGGAAATTCGGCAAATATTAAATTCAAGTCAGCATACCTCCCAACAGTAAAAATATTTAGCTGTTGTGTCATATAAAGAAAATCTCCAGCAATTACTAGCAATGAAATAGAACATGTAGAAAGCAATCTTCACTGTTACCACCAAGTAAACTGTGAGGGACCACTATAAAATAAGCCTCTTGGAGCTACTGCATTGCACCGCAAACGTCTCAGACAATGAACTACAGTGTTGCCATGGAGTATTGGGGGAGCTAAATTGTCATTAATCATATAACAGAGCATCTCCCAAACAGGTATTTATTTTATATTGACCTAAAGGTTGAAATAAATTATTGAAATCAACATCAGTGTAGACCAAATCTCTTTGGAATAATTAAATTACGTTAATGAGAAGCATTTCAGTGCATTCTAGTCAACCTTTAAAAAGCATCATGAAAAGCATAAAATATTTATTGTTATGTTTTCAAATAGACTTTATGACACATTATGTATTTTTGAGATTAAAGATTAGTTCTAACACATGATTTAATAATGAATGCAAATTATAAATGAATATTTAACAAACCATATCACGTTTTATGTCTTAACATATCCTTTGCCATTACTGTGACTGAATGAGAAATGGCTCTGTGATGTATTGTCCTGCTGCCTAGGGCCCCGGCGTTTTCACCTTGATATGGCCTTTAAAATAAATTAATTTGTTAATGTTTAAGAACTCGGTGTAAGAGTTGACATAAAACATTTATAAGTCTGTTTATGACTGAATGAGCCATGCACTAATCAGATAATATTTATTTTAAAAATAATTTATTTGGCCAATTGTTCCATGAAAAAAAGATTTGGAAATGTTTATTTCCAAATTGAGTTTAGGATTAAGTGGTACTAATGGTACCATAAAGATGTTATATAGTGTTAATATAACCTGAGTATTAAAAACATAATGAATTTGCTATTTATGAACCATTAAGTTTTACCTCAACCCTAGAATAAACTTCCTATCATTGCAAACCTATTAATAACTTTCCTGTCTTTTTCCCTCCTCTTTATCCTTATTCCCTTATTTGCTTTCCTCTGCATGGTCACAGAGTCATAATTTTGATATTTATAGGATGAATTAAAATGTCTTTAAAAAGCAGTATTTTATTCTGGACAATACTTTTTAGTATTGTTTGCTTAAGTGACAATACAGACTACTACCACAGAAAGAGAAATTTTACACTTTACACCACAGAAAGAGAAATAATATTTTTGTTTCGTTTTCATTATTAGTCTTAATGATAGATCTATCCCTATTAAATTTGTTTTGATGTTGCAGATTAAAAAAAAAAAAAAAAAAAAAAGGTAAATAAATAGGGACTTCTCAGCTTCATAATTTTGTAAGTTTTAAGTGGCTTGATTCAGGCTTCCTGTAAGAGAATAGACTCCATGCAACTTAAACCAAAGTATGGCCATTACATTGGGTGGGAGCTTCACTAAATTCTCCAGCAAGTTTTAGTGATTCAAATAATAAATCCCACATCTGCCAGTGTCCAGCTGAGCTGACTACATAGATCACTGTCCTAATTTAACTGGCTAGGAGCGAGACTTACAGTAAGTTATAACAAAAACTTGACTTGCAATGTTTTATATTTATATAAGATTCTAAATATTTAAAGATCAATAAAAAAAAGAGGAAAAAAATCTGATAAAAATCTTACTCTACTAGTCCTTTCAACTCAGTATTTCCACACCACTTATGACCCAAATAAGGTGTTTAAAAGAAGAGAGCATCAGAAGAGGAAAAACAGAACAATAAAAAAATATTAAGAATGGAAAGAAGAAGATGGGCCAAGGAAGGCCGATTCAAAAGGACACTATGACTAAAGGGCAGTAAGAAACAGGGCAGTGATTACCTTTAGCGGAGGAAGAAATCAGGGGAAGAAATTAAAAATTCATTTGTTAACCAGAAATAGAATTTTAACAATAGCAAATCCTTACCTATTTTCTCCTAATGTCTGCCCTGTCTGCCTGTAGTGTACTATCACACTGAGGTTTGGGTGATCATTTGTTTTCAGATTTTTTACATATTTTCTCAATTTCTTCCAGTTATCTCATTACTCGTTTTTGCCATTATTTTGTTCACATTTCAGTCTCCAGTGCTGTCTCATTGCTGTTCTCTTGTGTTTACTTCGAACAATTTCTGAGGTAAGCTATGCTACCTTGCAAGACTTATCGCATGATCAATTTGGGGATCACTCCTATTTGGGCTCTATCTCAGTTCAGAATTTTTTTTAATCTGCTGCTTCCTATGTCTTGGAGAAAGCTGCTGCCATCATCAATTCCCCTTTATTTCACAGCTATTGAAAGAGATCTAAGAGTATTCAGTACTTCATCATAGACTGAAAATACAGCTTCTGCTTAAGAGACTTTGAAAGACTTTATTTTAAATCGTTAATGTCTTTCAAGAGCATCTAGTAACTCGGTTCAGACTTCATAATTATTGGCATGAAAAAGCAAAAGCAAGCAAATCCCTCTAGGATCAAGTACTAGCTGTCCACTGAGCTGCTTTCCACATCCTTGCTTATAACCAAGTTTTGTGAGTATACACTGACTGATCCCAAGCTAACCACAGTAAGGTAAAGATAAAAGAAAAGGTGAGAAAGAAAATTTTGTGAGGGTTATTCCATGTTTACCCTTGTTTTCAATTCAAAAAGCTCCCATTCTCATGACATGCTGTAGTTCTCTGCTGATCTCTTCACATGCAGACAAAAGCAAAAGCTGAATGCTAGATGACACACTAGTTTCACTCAGTAAAAAAGCATTTCTATTCTCCATAGTATTATTCATGACCCAGGATACTTTTGTTCCAGACCTAAACCCAGAAGATAACAATCTTGTTTCTCTTTCTCACATTTTTTCTTTTTTATACTGCAACTCAAACTCCCCTCAAACACTTTACACCAATGTCTTTTCTTCTTATTGACTGAACAGTTAAAACAGGTGAGGTAAAACATCATACTTAAGAAAGGAAGAATTTAAAAAGCCAAGAAGCACATCAGACTAAAATGGGAGAACTAACATAACAGGTTTAGCTGTCCATGTTCTCAGTGTTAGCATGTTATATTAAGTGATGCACTTTTCAAGTCTGATTAAAGGGGGGGGGGCATATGTTATGCTTTGTTTGGTGGCTTTGTGGTTTGTTCTTTTTGTGTATGTTTTGGTTTTTATTCTTATTATTATGTATTTGGTTTTGATGTTGTTTTGTATTGTTTTCAATCATGTTAGCTTTGCTCTAAAGACAACAGCCTCCTAAATTCCACAGAAAGATCTCCAGGGGAGATGCATGGATTTGCCTGCACTGCCACCATATTTTCCTCAAAATTCTCAACAGGCAACAAACCCCCACTGAATACCCTAATATTCATTTTAGGCCTTACTCAATGCCTACTAAAGCCAACCAAAACAATTTCATAGACTTTGGTAATCTTTTACATGTGGCTCACAGGCAGCCACTAAGCATGAATCAGATAAGCAGTTTCATAAGTTCTTCTCTCACAGCTCTCTTAATCACTCTTTAAAAACCACATGGTAGGTACAGCCTAATATGTTAGATAAGAAGTGTTAAAATATTATGCATCACTGTAAAATAATAAAGCCAAGATCATGAAAATCACTTCACCTGAGACAACATAAAATTTGAGTCAAGGTTCACACTAACCATCATTACAGTATTACCTTTACATTCATATTACACCCATTGTGCCACACACATCTAGTTACAGTCTCTACTTTGAAAAGCAGCACTTGCATTTATGGCCAGAGAAAAAGAAAGAAGCAAAATTTCGATATGTGACAAAGTATTATTTAAACCGGTGAGGAAGGAAATAATGGACAGTAATCAAACAGCTGCTTGCAAAAGCAACAACCCTTTCATCATTACCACCTGAAAACTTCAGAATGAAGAAAACTATAACAATTCCTGGCTGAAGTATAGACAAAGAAGATAACCCTCCCATAGGAGCACAGCATGATAAGTAGCCACAGGGAGAATCACTGTGATCAGTCAGAAAGGCAGGAGAGTTATTAGCTTAGCCCTGAACCTCCTACTTAATGGGGGGCCAGTGGTGATAGTTAACAGACCCTGGCTAAGGTGACAAGCTTTGGACCTGCTTGAGGAAATCCAATTGAGAAGCAGCCATGAGGAACAACAAGCAAGAAACAGATGTTCCAGCTACCAGGATGTGCACACATTTAACCTGAATATGTAGAAAAAAATATTATTTTCTATAGATAGTGATTTCATCTCCTTCTGCAGCACTGGTACTGTCAGATCTCATTATCCACAGCTAAAGTGCTTCCTTCACATTTTGGAATGGATCTTAAATCCAAGCAGAACTGTTTGAGTGATAGCTACTGAATAAAGATTTCAAGGCACTAGACTGATATTCTGAGGATAATTTTAGTATTCAAGCAAAACAAGATTAAACTCATGGGAATACAAAAAATTAAACTTCAACACAGAGTTAAAATAATTACTATTACCCATTTAACCCAGCACACCCCATGAAGAAAGCTAGCTTTCTTTCAGCTGTCAATTCATATTTAGCAACTAGTGCTGATTACATGTACTTCTATCAATAAATATCTAGACCACTTCCAAAAAGAGACAGGAACATGTTTATGAAAAGGAGCTAATTACACTCGAAGGCAATTATGCCAAATAAAACAAACAAAATGTCAAAGTCTTAAGCTAGTCTTTTGTGCATCTCTGACTTTCATAGCATATAAAGGAGAGTACAAGAGGCCTATGGGATGTTAATATCATGTATACAATATATACTCTGGTGTACATTTTTCTTTGCAGTTCTGCAAGTCTTATTAACATTCATGAAAACTATATATGCACCTCAGGAGGAGAAAATGCCCCGCTATGTTGATTTTTACAAGAAATTTACTATTCTCAACACAATAAATGTCTGCTCCAGATTTCAAACACATCCTATTTTAGGGACATAAAACATCCCTAAATAGTTACTGCTAAATTTGTTTATGCTTCTACATTAAAAACTAAAATAAATACATATAGGAGAAACCAGTACCATTGACGCTGACTGCAAAAGCCTATCTCTGAACATGTAAGGAAGACTGAAGTCTCTTTAAACCAACATTTTCTTCTATGTCTTTCTTAACTTTTAAGCCTGTATAGCTTCAGGGAATAACAGTAAATTAAACTACTCTTTCAACCTCTTAATTTTATGTATTGAAAGTAAGTTAAAGCAATATGACTTTGTTCTCTTTTGCTGCCATTTCCAAAGCAAATAATCTCACTAATTTGCAAAGTAATAATAAAATAAGAAGTCCATGGCTAAAGATTTTTTTTTCCCCTCATCACTTCTAATTAAGGTGGAGTATGATAAATTACTGCGATATTTAACTCTAAACAAAACCAAGGATGTTTTCTATTGCCTTTCTCCATTTAAGTAATATCATAGCAAGGGGAAAAAAAGGGTATTAGTACATAAAATGAAATTCTTCACTATCTAACCAAGAAGGTATCAACTTAGATTATTATATAAACTCCACAGGGAGACATGAAACCTTTCTTCATTATTAGTACTTTCGAGTTCTAAATTCCAAAAAATTGGATGTTACTGGTAGCTGTTTTTCCAAATTATAAGCACTTTGGGTTGACATGGAGATACAGAAATTTGTTAAACATAACTTTGTAGTATAGCGTTTCTTATGAACACGAAGTGACACTTTTTTAAAATATGCCTTCAACTTGTTTTAAACAACAATAATTTTGGGACCATCTGGAGAAAAAAGTAGCTTCTATTTCAGAGAAACTCAATGGTCAAAAGACCAGGAATTTACCTCTCTCTTCATGTATACTTAAATATTCCCTTTCAGACACTTAAAGAAGCCACAAGCTTCTCCTAGCTAAACAGCAGTACAACTTCCCTAAAATAAACAGACTTTTAAGTTATGTGTTAAAGTCTCTGCTGAATAAATTATCTGCTTCACTTGCATGTAGTATGCAACTCAGTTTATTCTCTTCTCTTGTTTCTGCTATCATTCCCTTGAAAAGGTTATCTTTCTGAGCACAGGTTTTGTTCAAATAATTGTCCATTTTATACATGTAAATAACTAGAAGTCCCAAACCTCAAGAAACAAAGCAATATTCTAAAGCAGAGTGTAAAAAAGTTAAAGTGATCTTTGAAATCTAAGTAAACTGCCAAAATAAAGTAAAATCTGTAAAAATGTGTATGCCGCTTTATACAGCTAAGTGTCATTTTCATTACCTTTATGTAATATATCTTTACATTTCAAGTAAAGTACTGCATGCGAGAATGACTAAAATAAAGCTAGTATGTGGCTGCAAAGATGCCAAATGCTGAGTTTCTTGGAAAGTCCAACAGTTAAAATAACATTATGCTAAAGAATAGGTGTGCCTACGGGGAATCTAGATAGATGTTGGGGCTTCACCACAGAAGCAGACTATGGCTGTTGTATACTATGTATCTCCTTCATTAACAGGCTGAGAAACCAGAGCTAAAGAGAATTACCAAACACGATTCCACCGCAAATGGACCTCAAAATTGTCTGAGACTGCTTAAGCACTAATCAAAGCACAGGTCTGGTTTTCACATGTCCCAGAGATTGGTTTTACACAGCTATCAGATAACTTGCAAGTTACCTTCACAAAGTTTCTTCATTAACTGAAAGGGCTGACATTATAACAGATGCTTCAGTATCTCTCAGACTGTTATGCTGTGATCCCTGTGTCATTTCCATTTTTTTTCTGGTTCTATGCATTGCACTAGACTTGGACTACAGATATAATTTTTTCTTCAAAATTCCTTGAACAGTTATTTCCCAGTTCTCTATCATTTATTCTTTGGGTGTAGCTTATCTGGCTTCTAAATTTCTGATAGACTTTCTTGGTTCCTATTTCAGTGCTTCTAACAGAAGACTCAGTAAAAATCAGATGATTAGGGTCTAACAAATAATCAACAGTCAAGTGAAATCTTAAGTGCCTTCAGCAGAGTCTAAACAATATACTTTCATGAAAGATACCAAAAGATAGTTATGCAATGCTTTATCTGTTAATAAGGCAAATACAAGTCACACAGCACGTAGAGGACACCAGAATCATCTTAAATATAGGCCAAGTTGTAAAAGAATACTTTCCGAGGAAGTGAAGGGTAAAAAAATTCTTAACTTGTGCATGTATTAAAAACAAATAAATAAATAACTCAAAGTACAATCACTTTCATTGTAAAGATATAGGCTAAGATACCCTTAAAGATTGAGGACCACTCCACCTCACCCTGATAAGCTACAGTTAATGACTTATATAGATGTTAATGTTATTTGGCACTAGAGGAGAAGTGTCACAGCACAGGATGAAAAGCACAACACAAAAACCCCAATACATAGATGCCAACATCTCTGCTGTCTCTAACAGAAATCTAACTGAAGTCGTATATAAAGGAATCAAGGAGAAAATATTCAGCTGCCCCGAATCTCCTTGCTTTCATGTGCTTTGCTTAGATTTCTACTGTCATTTGTTGTGCAATCAGGGTAAGATGCCTTTGTTTTCAACTCCACTCAAAGAATAATTTCCTGATCTAATCCTGTTTATTACCAGTGTGAACATTTTTGACCCTAAAAGGTATCCTAGCAACCTTAATGACCCAAACATAAATTCTTAAAAAGGCAATATGTCAGTTTACCGATGCAGATTCCTTTTTGCTCCCAGATAATCACACCAAAAATCCTCCTAAAAGATAAATGAGTCTCACCCACAGAACCTCCTTCCCTCAAATCAGTCAGTGCAAGATCAAGGCAGCATAGTTAACTTTGGAAATTTATCAAATTAAACCTAAATGTCCTCCTTTTACATCAGAAAAGGAGGATGGCTATATTTTTACCAAAAATAAGTAGTAGTATCAGGATGACCCCTCAATAAAGCCTTTCTTAACGATGACCTGTTGCTTTGAGATCTTTAGTCATCATGTGCTTTATGGAGCATTGTTTAAATAGAAACAACAGAAATAAATTTCGAAACAAAATCTTTTCTATCTATATCTGAAATGTTGATGCCTGTCTATCACAAATGATTGGTGTATTTAAAGTACAAAGTTGACTGACACATGCTTTCACTTAATGATGGTAATTACAAAGAATAACAACTCTAAACCACATCTGTTCAATGTAACAATCTTGTTGTACTATGCAGATTACATTGAGAGCTGTCAGAAATGCCAATTTTACCACAAATCATGCATAAGCACATTTGTAAGACAAGAGACAGATTAATAAGCATCAACACTTTTCTGTAAACACTTGTTGAAGAGAATAAAAGCTGTTAGCACCAAAGGAAATGATACAACAGTGGATGCTTTCTCTATCAAGCCTGAAATAAGAAATCACAGGAAGGACAAAAGTGCAGGCTGGATCCCCAAAGAACAAGTCCCCCTGTAGCAGATTAAGATGTGGAAAACTCAAACCACCACACTTCATGTGAACAATATATAATCACATTTTCTCTTTCCTTTTGATTGGTTCTCACTTAAAAATCTTCATTTTGCACAGTACTACATAACATACAAGCAGGATGTTTTTAAATTGTACTGAATTAAAATATCTAAAATATTGTACAAAAAAAAAGAAAGCTTAATTCTAAGGTGAGTAAGCACAGGTATAGCTCTTTAGGTGTTACTCGTCCACTATATTATTTCAACATTCTGAAAGAAGATATACTTTCAGTATGGCTGGTTGTTTGGTCTTGTTTTGTTGTGCTGTTGTTGTGAGGTTTTAATTGCATAACATGCAAATGAAGATTGAAGCTAAAACCACTAAATGAAGAAAACTGAAATAAATACATCAGAAGCCTATAAAATTTTTTATCATATCATAATTGAAGGTGTCTTTACCCAAAAGCTATTTAAGATTCGGGGTCATGTTTTTTTCTGTAGCAAAGGATCATGGAATTATAGGCAGGCAGTCATATGATCTCAGACAAGTCATTAATGTAACATGACTTTGTTTGCTTTTGTATGACAGAAGACATTACAAGATAGAGCTGACATGCAATATAATTGTAGAATAAATAAATACCATGATTTTAAAACGAAAAAGGCTCTTAGATATGTTCCTCTATAATATACATTTTAAAATGTAAAGGAAAAAAAAAAGATTCTTTAAAATTTTAAGTATCTTTGAGAAGCAGTTTTCCACTAATACAACTCAGTTGATTCTGAATGAGCATAGCAACTGCACACGTACATATAACAGAAATTTAACAAGTCTTCTTTTTGGCTGCGTTCATTTTCCCAGATCGTCTAAACTTATTCTTGTTCACAGACTACCACAGCAGATAAACTGCACACTACATAGCGGATCACTTAGACATCCTGCAGATTTAGCAAGACATGAGACCTGTGTGCATCACTTACTTTTAAATCTAGTTTTATTTTGCCTGAGTTTGCTCATTTTTTTAATTTTTTTTTTTTTTAATATTTTGTGATAATGCCAATTCAGCTGCTTCAGGCACTTAAAGCTACAGAGAAGCCAACAGTGATTTCATCATACCCAAAGATTTCATAAAAATACTATCTACCACCTAAATATTATAATCTAAATAACGTCCAGAAAGAGTAGTACAATTATTTTCATGCGCTAGGCTTATTCAGTTTCCAATGAAATTAACAAATTATTTTTGTAACTAACAGAAAGATCTTACAGAACATTAATTTTTATATCCTGCAAACCATTTCATTACTAGACAATCCTCCTCAAATCCATGAAGTTACATACAAAGTTTGGATCACAGAATTATAGAATACCAGTTTGGAAAGGACCTCAAGGAATATCTAGTGCAACCATTCTCAGCAAAAGCCAAGATCCAGCCCTTATTTGGTATAAAATCCACATACCTCTGGTCTTCTGTTAAAACTGCGTAATTCCTATCAAGGTACGTGGCTGTGTGTATGATCAGACTGGAGAACATAGCTCCCAAGAAGGAAATCGGCAAATAAATTTCCAAGCATATTCAGAACTTCTGGAGCTTGCATTTATAAACGTCTATGAAATCTATCAAAAGTTACAACAAAAAATGGCAAGCTACCAGGATCTTAAAACACATAGCAGCATTACTTCTATCAAGCCATCAGCAAGAAAATTAACAATCAGTAATTATTTATTGCAACTGTCAAGCAAAAACAGTGATACCACTTCACCAGCAGGTTTGCAAACTGTGTCACTGTGAGAGCCAGGATTGAAAGTTCTTGACTAAGGAGCCCACCTGCCCATTAAAATCATTATTTAACCCCCTCTTCAGGGTATAGCACAGCATGCTTCCTAGTGCAGTAGGAAGGGATTCTCTAATGTAATATTCTTCATCACAACAAATATGTAAGCCTAAACAAATTTTCTCAGAAACAGCTGCTTCTATGGTATCTTGGCATTTGAGTAAATGATTTGCAGAAATTCCACAGGGAAGGAGGTACTTTAAAGGCTGCCAGGGAGTGTGATAGGGCTAGAAGAAGAGTGAAGAGGCACAGCTGTGACAGCTGAAAGCAGGATAAGCTGCCACTGATCTGTTTCTATGCTTATCACAACACCCATTAATCAATTCCAATCACAGCAGGCCCACCAACTATACTCCACCTTGCAAAAACTGACTACTCAGCCTTGTAATACTTCTGAAAAATTGGTCGTCTGAAAAAATGTCAGGACAATAACAAACAAACCTCTATTATATTTGCATTTTAAAAAATAAGATAATCAAGCAACAGTTAAAATATCCACAGGTCTTTCTTCCCAGAAGTGTTCAAGATTTCAATTCATTTTTTTATGTTTAATTTCAAATGAAGAAAGCATTTCCCTACTGCTTTCTCTAAGTTGAGCCATAGATGCCATTTTAGTGAACTTAAGGTCAACAGTAGACATAGTTTGTATCTTCAAGACAACCTAGAATATAAATACTTTTTGCCCCATTGAGGCCTCTTCAAATATAATTCTCATTGCGTGAAAAAAATTAAAACTGGGACTACATTAAAATGACAGAATGTACAAACACAAAATGTACCAAATTGCACTGAAACATAATTAAATGTGTTCTAGTTGATGGTAAATTTCCCATTATATGAAAAGTTTGCTTTAATAAGTGTACTTCCCATTAACATTAAAGCTACCACAAATTTGAGTTTTATTCTGGCTAAGGGCTGAATGGACACCACTGACCACTATTTGTACACATCACCAGTTCACCCAGATGTGCAAATTCTGCACGTTTTGAAGGAGTAGTCTAATGTGTTCAGTACATACATAATACAATTTACAATTACTGCTCCTGTTGGCCACAGGTCTGTTCACACCAAAGCAAAGTTGCACTTTCAGAGAATGTAACATCAACAAATTAAAAGCAGAACAAAGAAAAATATTTGTACGCACTGCGAGTTGCACAAGATGTTAGAGGATAACATAGGAGCACCTTTCTCTATAGATTCTAGAAGGCGAAGATGACTTGACATCTTTTGGAACAAGGAGTGGAGTTATCTGAATTTCTGGCCCTCGGTGCTCTGTTACATAGCATTCAGGATGGTGTTGACAGGCCAGAAGCTTTAAGCTCAACTAGGCATCAAAGAAAGCATTCAATCAGAAGCCCGACTACTTAAAGCTACCACTTGGAAGGATTAAGTGCACTTTGTCTATCACTTTGCAATGTCGTTTTACAGCTTGAAAGGTTTTCAGAATAACCAAATAGATTTAGGAGCCAGAGTCCCTTTACTATCTAGTGGTACCTGTGCATCCAAAGACTACAGCAGGTTTTTGATAATCTCCCAGTATAATATACCCCTTTAACAGCTTTCTTACTTATGCAGCTATCGTATCATTGAAGCATTGTATTCAACCTTTCTATAAAAGCTGTGTATTTTAATAGTGGTATGCATTTACAATAGCTAGATGCCTGTTTTGACATTTGTGAAATTTTACTAATTACCAGAGAATGGCACAGGTATTTTTTAAAGACCACATTACAAACACATACAATTTACAGGGCTTCAAAACCTACATTTGCTGAGATTTACTGTCATTTGCATAGCATCAACAGTTTTCTAGTTGATACACAAGCAAAACAAAGGCTCTGGCATAATTACTGCACAACAGCACAAAAGACCAAAACAGCAAAAATTAAACAAAATTTAATTTTTTTTTAATTACCATTACCACAGTTACCATTGGCAAGTAATTTGCTTAACTTTTTAAGTCTTCCTTTATTTATAAGAGGATGATGGCAGCCATCTAAGTGTCAAGAGGGGCCTTTCATGCTAATTCTTAATCTTAAATCTCTTTTTATTCCCAGGACAAAATTCTGAAAGATCCTATATACCATTCCTGGAACACATACTATCCCATAATAGCACATGACCTACTTCTATACTTAGTAAAATTATTTTGACAAAATGCGCGGTGGCGTTGCAGAACGGACAGAGTAAACCTGCTGCGGAAATTCTGAATTTAGAATCAGATCATGTAAGCGATAGGGTATTTTTAACTACTTTTCTAATTCTATGAAAAACTCTGTAAGTACAACACAACTGCATTTCAACATTCATTACCTTCCGAACTTTTGTCGTCATCATCAAAATGGAGATATAAGGATATTTTTTTTTTCTTGACCTCCTTTCAAAATGGGTACAACTTACTCTTCCTCTAGATGGCATTTCTAGGAGCAATAGCATAATGTAGAAATACTACCTGCATAATAGAAAGGAATTTTGATTCTCAGGCCCTGCTATGATTTCCAAATTTATTTTTTTCCCCTCACTTGTTTTCAGCTCTAAACTCTTTGGGACCAAGATTTCTTCTGCATTTGGAAAATGCCTTCCAAATAGTGAGCATTTATGCAATCTAAACAATCACAATTATCTTTACCTAAGCAACTTCCTGACACAGCCTTTGCAGCACTAAGCTAAAAAAGTTTCACCATCTTCAAACTACTTTTACAATCTGATTTTGCATTTACACTAAAAGAGATATGTCACCATATGTCTCACTGAAAAATACACAAGAAAAACTAAAGAGAAAAAAATTGCTTCCAGTGGACAAAGCACAGGCTAAGGTACTACAGACAGGATCAACCTAGATGTCTGCATCTCATGAAGATGGAATATACCATTGTGCTCTGAATATTATGACATTTAAAAGTACAACAGTAATAGAAAACAAATCAGATGTGTGCGCACATACAAATGTGCTTACTCCTTATTTATAAAGAAAACATACTAGCACAGAAATCTATTACATACCAGGTTTAGAAGAATCTAACAGGAATCTAATAACTTGGTCATAAACCACTATTCTACACAATCGTGGCTTTTATTTACTGGTTTTGATCACACAGAGCATTGATAAGCTGTCAAAAGAAATGCACAGGACCCTCAATTTCTGCAAACAAATACTCAAATGTTACAATCAGAAAAAGTGACTGAAAAATAATCTTATTCAACATGAGCCGACTTTGTGCATTCAGATTTATACTTTCTGTTTTATAGAAATAAAAGTTTTACTAGTACATCTTATTGTGACTGCACAGCCCAAACAGAAATGGGAAAGGAAGCTGGTGCACTGCACTGCCTCCTGAATGATTAAGTTCCTATTGAAGATGCCTGGCAGATGACTCCTTCCTTACAAAAGACATGGGAAATGAAGACACTTCATGACAGGGGAATTTCTTTTAAGCAATAATCACCCTAACACTGTGTAACTGTAAAAAGTATCGGCATGCTACTAAATACATGGGTTCCACATTCTAACACCTCGGCAAGACAGAAAAATATTTCAGTCACATTATATCCTTAACCTCAGAGAAGCTTCCCAATTTAAGTCAACTTAAATGTACCAGCCACAAGAGCCTATTTTTTAGTTGAAATGCTTGTATGAAATGTTCAGTGTTTCAAAATACTGTGATGATTTTCAATACTCTTTACAAAACAGATTTTTTAGATACTGTTAACAATAAATTCTTTCGAGGATTTCTTCTTCGATGTTTAGAATTTTGGTTTTTCCTGAAAGCTCCAATTATCTGAGAAATCACAAGAAAAGCTAGTTATTCTGTTTTGCACCTCTGCACTTCTGAATAACAGGTCACTGATATCTTCACTTGTCTGTACAGAGAATGCTGGTAAATGCCCTTCCAAGACACAGCATCACCTGGTTAAAGCACGTAACAGAGAACAATCTTTATTCTCTAGACATCATAGCCTACCAATACAGTGTTACCAGTGCAACATGTCATAAATGTGTTTTATGTATTGTATATCTTACTGAAGTCTCATCTTTCCTAGACCACTGCTGTAAACTAATAGCACAGAAGGACAGTGAAAGGGGCCATTAAACTGGCAGATTAAAAAGCAAGTTCCACTGGGGTTCTAGGTACTGTAAGAACAGCCACATATGTTCATCTAACATCAATATTAAAAACCAAAACTGCAGAGCTCACCTACTTGCAGTGTTTCCAAGTTCAAGCAATAAAGCCTACTCCACCAATTACTATATATTGTCTACAGCTTCTAGCAGATTTGTATTTAAGTTCCTTTACATGCAAAGTGTGAACTAAGTTAATAGTTAAATTCTCAAAGCAATTTATACACAGGCTATTTCCTAAAGATTAAAAAAATAGTGCCTCAGTTAAGCAGATCCTCCTGAAATTAGGAATCTATTTCTTCAATAACAGCTGTTCATAAGAATATATTTAGAACACTGATTTGCTTTGCAACTGATAGAAACTGTCTTATCTATTTGAATACTTTATCCCCTCTTCTATTGATTGAGAAATAGTTTCTCACCTTTACAAAGCACACGGAGATCCACACTGTAGATTCATGCAGTTCTCCAGCTACTGCAAGAGGAGATAGTTTTACGGTGACTCAGTAGCATCAGAAGTTGGAGAGTTCAAGCTGCAGCTACTATGATCCAGGTACATTAATACTCTACGAAGACAAAGCCTCTCTTTAAATTATCACCTATCAAGAAATGTACTTACTTCTAGCTTTCTAAAAAGAAACCAAAAAAGCAACTCCCCAACTCTAAGTGCAGCACTTCAAAGATACATCAGGAGATTGATCCAAAACTGATCTTACTCATCTGTCTGCAAAACACATATTTAATATTGCTCAGTAGTTGAAACAAGGATTTTTTAAATTTTTTTATTTTATTTTATTTTGGGGTAAGAGGTAAGACTGCTTTATTATTGTTGCTTTCATTTCAAATCCACTCATAAGTTTTGTTAGACCTTTTAATCCATTGCAATGCCACCAAAATGCAGACAAAGCATTTCTGGAAGAACCAGATGCTACCAAGACACAATTAATAAAATAGTTTCTAAACCCGTGGTCTTGAGTTCTTGTAAACACAACAGTTCACAAATTGGACTGCCTCCTGCCCCTTTTTATGCTTTCGTTGGAGGGGTAGGATTGTGACTAAATACAGATTGCTCACAGATTGCTCATTAACAAGGAAACTAAAAACAAACAAACAAAAAATAAAACACCATACACACACACACACAAAAAAACCAAAAACCAAACAAAGCAAACTAACAAAAACACAAAACCACTTCTTTTTTTTCCATTTCTTCACTATCTGATTTACAACCTCACTTCACAAGAAGAATAGCCGAGACTAGAAAAAGGCAAGTATACTTTACCTCAGATCTTCTTAGTTATTTGGATGCAGCTAGAAATTATGATGCAAGGCATGCTAACAAACACCTGATCTTATCTTAAACAAGAAATAAAAATGGTACTAAATAAATTGAGCTTCTCTGAAGACCTTTACAGGTTTTCCTAATACTTCTCTTAATCGGTGCAAATACAAATCTTAATAAACCTCAGTTTCACAATCAGAACACATGTACAACAACATCTATTACAAAGTTAGCCTGTTTAAAAAAAAAACAAACCTGTAAGCTATTTCTTATCTACCTGTTACAACAGGAAACACCCATATTTCCAAGTTCCAGTCTGAATTTCATCCTTGACCCAGTTATTGAAGTGTAATTTGCACAAGCAAAATTACATACCATTGAGGAAAAAAAGGGCATCTTTAATATAGTGACAATGCTAAATTAACAATGTGAAAAATAAGTGTAAGATAGTACATATTCTTGCATGCAACTTCATTGTTACAACTGTGCTATAGGTGTCATATGATTATTTAAGGGAATATATAGTATAAAAGCTATTCTATAAACTAGAAAATTCCCCAAACAGATTTTTCTATAGAAACTGTTTTGTTGTTTTTGTTTGGTTTGGGTTTTTTTACAAATATGGTATTACTGTGAACTTTTAGGTGGAGATGAGACTCCTTTCATGCCTTGTTAGGTGATGCTGCCTGAAAAGCTCTTAACTGGTACATCCTTGTGAAACACTTCCATCTAGTGGCTGCAATAGGAATACTACGCACTGTTGAAGTAAATTGTCACGGGGAATACAAACAGCTGATAAAACCTTTTAGAGTAAACAGTCCTCTAATAAATGGCGCAATATTTGACCAAGTCTTTAGACCATCTTACCAGAGGGGAAATACATCAATAAATAGTCACATCAAATATTTATCTTCTTGAATCTACTCTTTTCAGGAAGCACACAGTATAGCCAGAAGAACTTTTCTAAAATAAAAGAAAAAATTCAAACTATACAAGTCTAGAAATTTTTGTTACCATCCATCTTTTTCTGAGAATGCCATTCAGGGACTGTGCTGGCAAGTGGCAGAATTAAAACAGGTAACAGAATCACGAAAGAAGTGTTAATGAGTGACAAATGGATAAAGCATTACTCAATCAGCCCTTGCAATGAGAGATTTTTATTTAATTTTATGGTAGAACTAAGCAAGGAAGTACCCCAGCTATGTCCAGAAATAGTCATGGGCCATGGCAGCACATCACAGAAAACCAGCAAGGGCTCTTGCTGCTGGAGTATTTTAGGGGTCTACAATCTAACAAAAGCTGTATCTGGAGCACTTTGTGGACCCCCAAACCACATGAAGCTAGAGCCAGCTGCCTGCAGCCTCTCTGGGGCAATCCCAGAAGTCAGTGACCATCTAATGATAACAGCCATAAAGGGAACAGCATGGGTTCTATCCTGCAGTGTCAGCTGCAGCTGTCTAAGGTGGCTATTTAGAGACACATTTACAAAAGTCTTATGCAAACAGGGAATAAATTATCTGGTATCCTCAACTACATTACTCCATTGCTTATCAAAAGCCTTTTCTGGGGAAAAGAAAAAGCTAGGAAAAAAAGCTAGGAAGGGAATCAAAATTCTGTCTTAATATAATAATATAAAAATATCCCAAACAAACTAAAAACCCACCTTACCATGAAATTGGAAAAGTTGCAAAACATACAAAACCAGCAGGACTCTTCTAATCACAATATGTTAGAGTATATAAAGAATGAGAAGAAATTTTGTGTCCAAAAATAATAGTTTGTATTTGCAGAGGTGAGTCAGATGTAGTCTCTTCTTCTGCCTGCAGATGCCATTACTGGATCAACTTAAATCTAAACTTCAGCTTGTTGTTCTTCCTCCAGAGTAGTCTGATGAGTGCTAAAAGAGTTTACTTATCCTTAAGTTTCTAACAGCAGCACGTGTTCTTTTAAAAGCATAGCTAGAATGCGCTTTTCCAAAAAAAGTGTATTTACCTAACAGCTCTCAAGAAAGATGGGCTAACGTTGTTTGAAGGATTCTCAAGTAATCCAGTGTTTGTATTCTGAACATATTTCCTCCCAGGACTGTTATTTTTGCCTGAAATAAAGACGGTTCTTAATCTTAATTTTCATTGTCTTCATCCAGCTGACTAAAGGTAAGAGGTTAAATGATGACTACAGTAAAAAGCACAAGGAAGTAGCTGACTGGACAAGTTATCCACAACCTCATGGGATGATTTACAGATTATTTAGGAAGTGTTATGCTTCTAAATCCACTATGAATAGTGCTGAAAGTGATTTGAGTAATCAAAACATGATTCACTGGCAACAGCGTTCAACATAAACTTACTTCAAATAAAGTTGAAGAGCACCATCAGTGATACTTTAAGTTCAAATTTCTCAGTGGACTATAAAACCACCTAAAAAAAGCATTCACCAGGTAAGGTTGTAAAGTACTTTTACCATCTCTTACAGTTTTCCCCCTACAGAAATAAATACAAAGATTTTGCTTTGTTTTAAAAACAAAACAAAAAATACATTTTAAAAAAATCAAAGGTATAAAAAAACCCTCTTTAATTTGCAGTTGTAGTTCTAGACAACAATGCAGAAGAAGTGAAGTAACAATGTTAACAAAAAAATTAATATCCATATCATCTACCTTTCAAGTGTTTAAGATAGGAAGGCAGTCTTCTTATCTAACTGCATGCAACATAAATGTATGTTACAAATATCCTTCAGAGGAGTCTCCTTCCACTGTTTCACAAGAGTCCTAAGACAAAGGTTTAAGATGAAGATATGTGAATGTCCTACCAAGTGTTTACCATGTTTTCTAGTTATTCCCCAACAGTTTTTACTTTCTCCATTCATATTATCTCCAATAGATTTTTTTTTTTTACTTACTAAATAAAATTATTTCTTATAGGCTTAGGTGATAATAGGCTTTTATTAAAAAAAAAATAAAATAAAGACACCATATTTTCAAGTCTAACAGCCCCCTAAGGAATTCCATTTTTTCTTGTGAAGTTTAGGTTACTTATCCTCATACAATCTTGTCATTTATTTTCATACCACTTACTAATAATATTAGCAATAAATTTTAGCTTTTGCGATAGGTTGCTTTCCCTTCATGTAATGAGAAACAGTTCTCCTGAATTTCTTGATAATGGTGTTTTACACCCACTGTATCCTACCAGGTGAATGCTCTGAAGGAAATGGAGATGAAGACTGGAGTTTGTGTGTGTGGTTTGGAATCCCCTTCCATTCTGAAGCAAATTCAACTTCACCTGTTTCAATCTGTCCTCCTTGAATCTTAATAGTTTCTCTGTGAAGAGTTTGAGATTGCAGTGATGACTGTCCTTGTTCAAGTTCAAAATTCATAATAAGGGAATCAACCAGAGAGTCCAATTCATCCAAGTTCATAAAAGGCACAGGCATTTTCTGGATAGGATTGTTTGCAGAAACAGAAGACAAGGCAAATAAACTGAAATAGTTGTTAAAATACCCAGCTATGACAGAAATCTTTTCTGCAAAAGTCCTGAGAGGGCTTGTGTTTCTGTACGACCCTATAAAAAAAAACCAAAAGAATGAAGAATCAAATGGCAGCATTTTGCAAAGAGAAACAGAGTAGCCCTCCCTCCCTTCCTTCCTTCCTCCCTCCCTCCCGCTTTACAGGGCCTCTGTGTCCACAGGTTACTGTCATAGACAGTTAATAACCCAGGTAAATACCTTGTAACACAGAAGAAACAATATGACAGGCTTCAGCTAGGCATTGCTCCAATTCCAAATATTTTGCAGCAATATTAGTGCTTCTCTTTATTTCCTGATATAGAGATTCTTCTTCTGGTGACTGAGATTCTATTTCTCTCTGTATTAATAAAGAGCAGTTTAAAAAGAACCAAATACATGACAGAATATTAACTATTAAACATGCCTATTATAGATTCAGTTGCATAAAACAGGCCAATGCTGACACACAAGTCACAAAATGTTAAGACAGCTCGAATAAGAAGTGCAAACTGTTGACAGGCAGAGGAAAAAACCAAAAAAATTTGGCTCTTAGAAAATAGATTAAATCACCTATACTGGCTTTTAATTCAAAATACCAGTTACTACGGCCACAAACTACTGCAGTAGTTCTAACACAATTACATGAGCATTACTGAACTTGAGGCTTTCAACTTAAAAGGTAATAAAACAGGTGGAGAGGGTGTTCATATGTGCACAAAAAAGGGAAGATATGTACAAGAAGCTTCAAAAGTACTTCAAGTAAAATTAAAATCAAATAGGTTTGAGAGCAAAGGCCAGAAAAGTTAGCATTCCAACCACAAGAATGCCACTGAGACAGGAACTGTTATCATACAATTGTAAATATACAGAAGGTAATTTCAGTTCCTTTGATGCATCCTAAATGCGTCCTTTAAATTTAAGCCTCAGACTCAAAGCACATATTTTGTGAAACATTTCTCTTACCTTTCTGCAATAAGATATGTTATTTTCAAGGAATCTGGCTAATGCCACAACATTATCCTTTATTTGTTTCTGAATCTACAAAGAAAATTATATTGTACACTTGATTCAAGACAAAGTACATTCATATTTTAGAAGGATAGCAATGAACACTTGCATACTAATAAGAAAAATACTCAAAAGCAGAAGTAATGGTTTCTGGAACATAACATGCAATTTTTCAAATAAAAGTGTTAATGAGTAGAAAACTGTTAACTATATCTGCAAGGTTTTAAATAAGCCCTTAAATTTACCCATTCAATCCTCCTGGATAAAGAAGGGTTGTCCTGTAATTTCTGTATCACTGTCATTCTAAATGGCAGGGGTAATCTCTTAGTTAATAGCCTGCTGTTCTCTCCCTGACTTTACAACAATTCCACCAGTGACAAGTATACACAGGAATCCTGCAGATACATAGGAATCTGCTGCAAGTGGGCAGTGTTACCAGGAAAGCAGACTATTCACTTCCTTTTGCTGGAAACATGAAGCATTTGGAAGTTAGGCAAGGACAGAAGAACATAAAAATTTTGGACAGTTTCACTATTATTTGCAGCATTAAGTGACAACAGTGAAAATCAGAGTAGGGAGAAATTTTTGCTTTCCTTGACACTTAACACTCATCTCCAATCGATTTGAACCTTTTATCCCAGGTCACGTATCAGAGATTTTTGGAAGTATTTTATATATCCCAACTTGTTAAGGAGATTTTCTTACTGGCCACAGTTCTGCAAATTTCTCAATTTTGAAGAAAAAGAACAAAAGAAAAAAAAAGCAACAAAAACAACAACAGAAAACATGAGGCAGAAGACAGCATTGCTCAGCCACAGGTAAACTGTCACCGTTGGCCTGCCATGCTGTCTGTACCAAACATATTTATTCAGAGGAAAAGTGGCAGAACAAGCCTATATATCCCAACACTGAAAGGAAGCATGTATGCTACATACACTTAGTACCTTGCTAAGGAACATTTCAAAGTTTCCAAAGCATTTCCTTGGAATTCAACCAGGCTTTCTGTCAAAATAGTTTACCTACTAAGAGAGTGGCATATTTCCAAAGGCTACTCTAGCTTGCCTTCTGAAATTTTCATTCTGAAATTTGTCACCTAAGCAAAATAAAAGCACAGGCAAAAATACAAACCACCCACTACAGAATTCATCATGTCATGAGATCTGTTCTGCTTTTAGGGTCAAAATATGGTAGAGACACACCAATAACAGTATACTTGCATAATGAAACAGCAACTCTTTTACTGATTCTGACTTAAGCATACTGAAAAAAACCCTAAAATCAAACCTATTCGGTTTGATAAAAACGTAACTGTGGGAGAGGGAAACCAAAGTACACACACATCTGTTTATTATGAGGTAGTAGAAAACTCTCTTCTTAAGATTACAAGAGTAAGTAAATTGAGATCTTATTATGAGAGATAGAAGCTTCCACCTGATATAATTTCTTTCGATAGCACAACAAATTTGGAAGGTGACAGGAACAACAGAGCACAAATACATGTAAATAATTTGCTGTAACCTTCCTATAAAGTTTTATAAGCAAGTTGCTCAAACTAGAATACCACTGCTGCTTATCAACCTGGAGTGTACTTAAAGGTCAGCTGTGATTTCAGTGAATGACACGAAATCAAGCAGAGCATTTCTGCCTTCTGTGCTACTTTAGTCAACCAATTTCTCTCTAAAGTGCATTGAAGTGCTTCAGCGTACCCAGAAGTTAAGCACATGAGATTAGCTCTTTGAAGATAACACTGACCTATTCTAATATTTAGATAGCATGCTGTTTGGGACTAGGACTGTAAGGTCAAGGTATGACAAAATTAAGTCTTCAGGCTTTCTAATAATCTTCCCAGCAGTAATAAGAAATGTAGTAATATGTAGTAATAGCAGAGGTGATTACTATTACCACTATAAAATAGCAATGAACATTCAGGATCATGAAGTGTTACTACATATTAAATATTCAGTATTTTTACAAATCAAACTTAATAGTAGTACACAGAACAACAGGTCCCCTTGCTCCTTTGTGCCAGTACTTTGTACCTCTTACATGGTTACACTGTGAAATTTTACATAAAAAGCCATCCAATTCACATAGAAATCATTCTAGATAAATAGATGTGAATGTTCAACCTACATATGGGTGAAAGGCTAAACACTCTAAACATTTCTGCGAGGTTGTAGTCAATATTACCACTTACCACCCATCTCAAACCTCTGTTGCTAATCATAAGTCCTTTCCTGCTATAAAATTTCTAGACAGAATTGCTGAGAAATAACAGGACATAATCAAGTGCCTCTAAGATATAGTAGTAGCTTTTAATCTTACTTTCATCTCACCTCATTTTGTGGATATTGTTTCATGAGCTCTTTCTGCTCCATTCTTGCTTTTTCCTGTACAGTATCAACTAAAAACTGCAGCCCTGAGCATACTCCATCATAAATGGCAAATACAAAGTCCTTTTAAAAGAAAGGTTCAAAACATAATGATTAAAGGAATTGATATAGCCTTGAATTAAACAGATTTTCCTTAGGGGTCTGGAAACATAATTCTGTTTTGAAGTTGTTCATTACTAGTCTATTCAGTCACATGTCATTCTTGGACCACAGGGGCTCAGCACTTCAACCTCTTTTTCCTAACTCTCTCCAGATTTCTTAAAATTCAGTGTGGTACTTAATCACAGATTACTGAAATAAGTATTGAATTTCAGTGCAATAGGTAGACTTGTACAATCTCAGTGCAGCTATGATCCTCAAAGCACATTCTTTCTTTGTCTTTATAGGTGAAAGTTACACGGATTTAAAGGGCTTTTTTTATTTTAAGAAAAGGGACTTGAAGGGTTAACACATTTCTAAATAAACATTTTTTTTCACCTGTAGACTAGTTGGAGGAATGATGTTCTCTTCAGAAAGTGAGATATTGGCTCCTGTAACTACTGCCAGGTATCCTATGTATTTCATTGTTTGTTTTACCGTTTGATTTACTTTGCTCCATGCTTCTGTTACCATAGAAGAAATATCTGAAGAACATCCCTGAAAAATAAAGGTGTATCATTCACTGAAGCTAGAAAGCATCACAGGTTAAAGAGCACACACTTTCTGTAATGCAAGAGTTCATAGCACACAATAGCTTGAAACATTTTCAGCTTTACATCTTCCTACTTCCTGGGGGTTATCTACCACAGACTAAAAGACCAGACCTTGCAAACACAGAAGAATGGTATCATTCTACTACACAGTTAAAAAGAAAAAAAAAAAACAAAAACAAAAACAAAAAACCAAACCCACACACAAAAGAAACTCTTCAGAAAGTTGTAGCATGAACAAGATTAATGTTTACTAGCCACTGTTTTATAAATGTATAAACAGTAGCACTTCACAATCTAAACTAGCATTTGCTCTTGTCACAGAATATTTTACTTTCCCCTTTTATGTTTAGGAACCTCTACTGTTGTCAGGTTCTGGGCACAGAAAGGTCTGCATTGCTCTGAACTACTATATTGAAGTACCAGTTAGCAAGCAAAAACACACCCTTTGCTGTTCATCTTCCTTAGGTGTGTCTGTCATCGTGTATGTCAGACATTTAAGTGTTTTTAGCAAGTCTGTAGTCAATATTGCACTAATGCACTCTACACACAGATGAATTCTTTAATATACTTTACCTGCAGTAATAACTGTAAATAACCTCCCAAGTTCTTTACTTCTTGTTTTATTTCTTCATCAACTTTTATAGGTCGAGGACAGTTTTGGACATTGTTAAGCCAGAGCTTGGTTAGAACCACAAGCTGATCAAAAGCAGAAATAATTCTGATGCTGTAGGACTGAGCAGCATGATCAAGAGAGAAAACTACAAGATAAAGAGATCCATCAGAAGGTCTCCTTTGCAAATGAAAGCAGGAATGTTAATTCTTCCGATACACAAATAAACAATTGCTTGTACATCTGAAAGACAAGTCAGTAGTAATGTTAAACTGTTACTAAAATGAGACTTACCATTTTCTTGACATTCTTCATCTTGCTGTTCATAGGCTTTTAAAATGGCAGACACTCCAGAGAAAATGATAAACAAATTGTTTAGGAGACTATCTGCTATGCTCGTTCCTCCTTCGTGATTCTGTTGCAGTAAATCTAAAGCTGAACTTAGAGATTCTTTGCAAATTCCAGGAAGAAATGATTCAGAAAAGTTTGGGCATACGCTAGACTTATTCTGTGTACCTGTATGATGTAAAAACAAAACATATATGCAAGAAACTCTTCACAGGACTGAGCACTCAGCATGTCTTTATGACTATTTTATATCACTTCTTCAGCAATGTTCAACTGCTCAAGATAGCAAGCCAGAAAAAGTGCGCATACAACATTCTAAATGGTTTCTAGATTCATTTAGTACAAAAACAAATTCCATAGTGAAATCCTTTAATATGAATCCACTTGTTTCAACAATGGAATCTACAGAGAAATGGAAAATAACAAAACCCATAAAATAACTGAATGCATAAAAATAGTTGGAAGACTGAAGCACCTAGTGTTTCAGAAAAGAAAAAGCTTATAAGACCTGAAAAAAGCTTGGGGGAACCTCAGTAGTTGAATGAATAGCAACAACTCGAGCAAATAACATCTCCAAACTATTACATAAGCTATCACCTTCCTCCAATTAACCCACATAATTAAGCAGAGTAATGTTTTAGGTAAATTTCTTAAATAAGGGTCATAAGTTTCAGTCAGGAAGTTTTTGCCTGAAGAAATCATAATCAAAAATACAACCTCCCCTACTGTTATCAGTTTGAGATTATAAACCTGAAGAGATTATAAACAGGTCACTTTCCATTTTGTTTTCTAATTCACCTTTTTAATCACTATTAAAGTGCATACATTTTACACATAGAGTAGTTTCAAGTTCTCAGTGTGAAACAAAAGGTGTTCTGCCACATAGTAAGTACCTGATACATAGGAAGTCTGTACATTCCGAATTGGTTGTAATTTTATCTCAGACAAACATCCAGAAATTCTCTTGTTCTTCATGAAACTTCTACTTCTAGGAAAGGATGACAGTGAAAACATGAAAAAAACTTTTCTTTTAAAGAATATCTCTCCCTGTACCCACTGAAAGTTCAACGAATACTAACAGACATCAGGCAAACCAAACATCTACTTTTAATCAATGGAACTTAGAACATAAATCAGAGTGAAACCAAGACCATACAGTCCATAGGATGGACCCTACTTACTTTCTTCAGGCTCTTGCTACTATAGCAAGATGTTTATTCACATTCCCATTTTTAAGGTACTGGTTTATTACTGGATTATTATTATCTAGAATTTGAGACAAAACACATTTCTTTCCTGTGTACTCGGACCACAGAAAGCAGACATGTTGGCATTTTTTTGATCTAGTTAGCTAGATAGAATTAATTGCTTTTGGGAAGCCAGATAGGAAGGCTTTTTTTTCTTGGTAGAAGGAAAATAAACTGCAGAGTTCTCCACTGTGAGTGAGACAAGCTAATTTAGCTTCTCTGGCCTGGCTCTGGGTTGCCAATGCCCAAGGCCAGCTCTTCATAAGAGAGCTGTTTGAGAAGACTCAACCAGCCACAAAGTTGTTAAAAAAACAGCTGGAAGATGACTCAAGCAGGGGCTCCTCAACTCTTCTTGATGCTGCATTGAAGATGAGTTTTCTGCCCTTGGTCCTACCTAACCTATACTGCAGCTGTGTCATAACCATGCCTGTGCCTGGCCATGTATGCCATCGATCTGGACCTGAAGACTTGACTTACCAGTTTGACCTGGGACCTTATCACAATGGTCATGCCAGGCAATCCCTGGGCTGCGGGCTGACCCTGCCAACTGTCTCCAGACCTAACCCTGACTCACTAAGCCAATTTCCCACCTTAACCTCAGCCCTGCCTCATCATTACGTACTGTTGGCTGACCCTGGTTACCATTGCCAGACCTACTCTGTGCACCTCACTGAAGCACTGTAGGGCTAGGCCCTTTTTGGCAAGGGCACTGTCCTGTCTACCCTCTTGTCACATTCAGCCCCAAACTGCCCTTCCCTTTTGGAAGGGCCTGTCCTTTATGCGCCATGACAGTATGCATCAGGAGCAAGGTTCAAGACGAGGTGCAATTTCTCCTTAAAAACAACGCTTTCCTATTATAGAATTGTGAAGAAAACATTAAAAGCTACATATTTCACTCTGTGCTGATGATACCAAGATACATGGTTTAGAAAGCCTTACACATATTTTGACAAGATCTATTTCTCAGTTTGGAGGAACTTTTGTTTCTTGTCCATGAAGAAAGATAAGTGCATGAATGAGCAGAAAAGAGCTCATCAGTTGGCATGCTGTACGGGGTAAGGATAGGAACAGGTGTCTAAGTGCCTATTTAAAAATCACTTGTATTGCTTTTAAATACATGGGTATCTATAACCTTAACTTGTGGGTCCTCTGCAGGTTAATTTGAAGTCCTTTGCTACAGATAAATGCATCAGTTTCCAAGATGACTTTCTGAAATAATTGGGAATTGTCCTTAATTACCTCCAGCTAGTTGTCAGTGGTCATACATAAAACCCTCTGGTGCTGATCAGACATACACTGCGCATATGTTATGCTTGACCTCAGAAACATAGCTGTTTAATCTGCCAAACTGCTTTCACAGGCATGGAATGTTTATTAGCAACATGCTGCATACTAATACACACTTTATGAAAAGTGAAGCCAGCAAAGCACAGTAAGGTAAGATATTTAAACTTCCCCCTTCCTCACAAATATATACATACATTCTCATTTAATTTGTAAATTTGACCTATTATATGATAAAAGAAGAATTAATGGTAAAAGAATTATATGATAAAAGTAGAATTAATTTTGTGCCACTACGTCAGTGGCATAAAACCATGTTTAGATAATTACACAAATTATTTTTTTTGCTTTTTTTGAAGGAGCTACAAATTACTATCACCTTCTTTTGGAAAGGGAGGAAACGGAGGTGTCTGAGAGGTCAGGTTCCCATTCATCAGTAGGGTCATAAAATACATCAGCAGCTTTATTGCTATCATTACTCTGAAAAAAAAAAAATAGAGGGGAGGAGGGTGGTTAAACAGAAATAGAGTGATAATAAAGCATTCAACATATGGATGAAGACAACATGTACTACTAACATCAGAACAGTAGTTTTATTGTTTTTTCTTTTGTTAGGATAGGTAGGTGTTAATCTAGAAAGATAACTGACTGTCAGCCAACTTGAAGTCTAAGTGTTTGAAAACAAACTACAACAGGATAAACGTTTAGCAAAGACACCCAGCTACCCAGCATCTGAGACACAGAAACATCAAGCACAAAAATTCTTCACATCTCTCTCCACGTGACAGATTTACTAAAACTCCGGACAGGTAATTTACAATTTTTATTTACTTTTACATCTGGATTTTGCAACAGTTTTAACAATAGTTTTCTTCAGGAAATACAATCCCATATCTGATATCATTAAGATCCAAACAGTTTTTATCAATAAACGTGGCAATGTTCTTCTGGCACTAGAAATACTTGTATATTATAGAGTTATAAAGGAGTGTTGCCTCTTCCCCCCTCTGCCCCCCAGCTTTTCTTTGATGTCTTACCTCCTTTTTGGACATAATATTGAAAGATTTTTATTTCAGATACATACTCATATATGAAGTTATTCTTTCAAATAAAACAGAATCCTTTAATAAAATGCATTATGTTTGTAATGTGGGGGGGGGGAGTGCATTGTGTAAAAGGCCTTCATATTTTTCCCTACCAGCACCTTCAGTGCTCCAACAATTGAGATGATTTCTTCTGCAAACTTCAAGTATGCTGTTTATGCTAGAATGTGATCTATGTTCAGAAACAGCAAGTATCCAAATATTTATTTATATATTTGAAGCCATTTCTACTCATTTTTCAATACCACTCCAGATTAAACATAATATAGATATTGGGATAAAAATAATTTATATTATCAGAAGAATCACAAATTCAAGCACAGAACAAATTTAGAGAAGCTGTTCTCTTAATCTAAAATCTGGTCTTAAATACATATTTTTCTTGTGTGCATTAGTCAAAAAAACTGCCAACTTGCATAGTATAAAATACAAGATCACTATAGTTCTACTGGATTGCTTTGGATCCTTTGCACTCTCATTTTCAAGATCTTTCCTTCCTTTATCCTTAACTATTTCATTGCAGTCTAAACCGACTTCTGATTCATATGGCAAAAAATAAAAAAAAAATGCAATGATCAGCCCTGGAGATCAGAAAATCCCAGAATACTTTATCACCACTAAAGAAAAAAATAAAAAAGAGGGGAGGTACTTTTAGAGGCCACCAGGTAGAAGAGATTATTTATTTAATTTTCCTCAAGTAGTTCTTAAGCCTTTCGAGTCTTCAGCTCTAAAATAGAGGAAAAAAATTGCAATGGAATGCAATGAAAACACTGTCTGTTCACATGAAGTCAATAAAGATAAACTTATTTCTTATGACGTTTCTTTTTAGGAGATTAAAAAATAAGATTCTCCCAGCAAATAAGTGCTGATACTGCAATATTATCTGTACTCAATAATTTGGAACCATTGTCCACCTTTATGTAGTTATAGAGCTTTTAGTTGATGGTTATAGGGATTTTTTTTGTGGATACAGAGTTCCCACTTCTCCCGTTCTGCTATTTTACACCCTCCTGTTTGATGCAACAGATACTATATTACACAAAGTACCACACAAAATTACTCAGTCTGATTAAAAGCAGTGGAATTAAAAGGATTATTGTGCACCTAACTGTTGGTTTATTAAATAAAAAATGATGAAAAACATCTTCAAAAACTCCCACTGATTAACCTAAAGAACATACAGACAAAAGCAACCAGTAGCAAATTAACTTACCAGAACCAAAGAAAAACAGCTAGAACATCGTAATGAAAACTCAAGTTTTCCTCTAAAATGGATAAACAATTAAACAACCAAAGAAATCACAAAGCAGTCCTTGCTTTACTGCTTTCCACTCTGTACACAAAACGATCTGAATAAAGTAATAGATTTCTACTGCCCTCTTTCTGTGTGATGGACAAGTGCATGTACAGGTATGTATAGAATAATAAAAAAAAAAAAAAAAAATTCATGTGTTTAATAGCACATCAAACCCCCAAGTTTTTCTTCCTGTGTGGATTATCAAAACCTTATCTTTGACAAAATACTACTGATTTCTCTTCAGTTGTTACTGACCTCATAGAGTTCTTTCATTGCTGCTAGTTTGCATTCAAACTTCTCTAGGCTCCAGAAAGTTGCTATTCCAAGTTTGATGTTACAAACTTGCACCTGAACAGAAGCCACTGTTCCTATTTTATCATCAATTTTGTCATGCCTATGAATTTTAGAAAGATTTTTTTTATTAAAAACAAAAAAACACAAACAAAAAAAAAAAAAAACCAAAACAAAACAAAAACAAAAAAACCACAAAAAAAACCCCAAACCCACCAAGCAAAAAAAAAAAACAAAAAAAAAAACCCCGA
>JAAGNO010007570.1:102917-113174 GCA_033439905.1 Ceryle rudis | reverse complement strand
CTTCCCGGAGTGTGCTATTCACTGCCCCTCAGTAATGCTTCAGTTTAAGTTTTTGTCAGTCATCTCTTTTTTTTTTTTTTTTTTTTTTTTTCTGCAGCTAGCAACACCATCAAAAGCCAGTGATGGAACACCAGCAGGTCTACTGAACAGAGCAAGGGAAAGCCAAGCTTCTTCGAGGAAGGGTTGATTGCTTACGTGAAGATTAAATACTTGTCTAAGTTTTCTCTTGCGTGTCCAGAGGTATCTATTCTGTTAGATGTCTCTGAGGGGTTTATGTAGCCTATTGGTACCATCTAGAAATGTCTTCCAAAATGATCAGAATGGGGCAATGGGGAAAAAATGTAAAAATCCATTCTTGTTCCATGCCGGTGTGGAAAATTCTCTTGACATTGAGAAACGTGTGAGGAAATTCATCTTTAAGTGTTCCAGGAATAACTTAAGCACAGTAGCTGGGCTAAATGTCTTCTCTGAGGGCAGCTCAAAATCAGCCACCAGTGGCATGAGTTGACATCAGGTTGTCATGGCCATAGGAAGAGCTGAGCCTTATGCTCCTCAGTTCATGCATATCTGCATGAGCTCTGGAGTCTCTAATCCAGGTATTCACTGTCCTGGAATGATCATGGACCTAGTGAAGCTAAATATTCACCTGTGGAGAAACATGGACTTTAGATTGATTGCAAAGAGGGAGAACAGCATTCCCCCATATAAAAGTTATTTCAGATAACTGACGCTGTAGAGGCAGAACACGCATGCTGTGGTCTGGCCTCATTTTCTTGACACTCACCCTTTAGCTCTTGCTCAGCATTGCTCAGCTCCCCTCTCCGGCTGCTCTTCTCCAGCTGAACAGCCCCAGGGCTCTCAGCCTGTCCTGGGCACAGAGATGCTCTTGTCCCCTCAACACCTTCATAGCCTCCACTGGACTCTGTCCACTAGTCCCTTGTCTCTCTCAGAGATACCAGAGATATCTCTGGGGATACCAGAACTGGACACAGTACTCCAGCCGTGGCCTCACTAGGGCAGAGTAGAGGGGGAAGAGGAAGGGAGAATAAAATTTGCATTAAAAACACACTAAGTTTGAGAAGAAAATATCTTTATTTCTCAGCTTGGGCCAGACATGGTTGAGCCAGTGTGGAGCAGATGCCCTCAATATCCCAGGACTAATTCATAAATCACACCAAGAACCTGTTCTAGGTGCAGACAGAAAATTGACAGTGCTGTGGCAGAAAATATAATGCATGGACATAACCGAAACAAGGCACATGTATTGGGATAAATGAACATGTCCTGGGGGAAAGCACAGCTCCAGCAGTAACGTCGGCAGCCCCATGTTCAGAAATGGGGTAGGATGCATGAATTTCTGATTGAAAATTAAGCTGATAGGTTATGTACCCTCTAGGAAACAGCCAAAATCCTTCATTTACTGGAATAAATTCTTGGGAGTTTTCTCTTCTTTTTGTGCTCGACACAATTGTGGGGTTTGGGTTTTTGGTTTGTTTTTTTTTCTTTTTATCTAAAGACCAGGCAAATAATGGTGAGGCTGGAAATTTCACATGAATGCTCTGATTGGGCTTTTAGTAGCACTGGTTACCCATATGAGAGGATTATACCACTTTATCCTGACTAAAATAATCCCTCAAGTTGTTGAATTCATGGAAGCTTTTTTGTTTATTTCTGCAGTGAAGGCAAAGCTGGTGATGAGGGATCTGTGAGGTTTGGAAGAGCTGAGTTTTGAAAGGATTTTTTATTTGGCAGCCCTTCAAACCAAAAGCAGCTGCCCATGCCTGCAAGCTTCTCCAAACATTGTTCCATGGCTTGAAACTCCAGTCTCCAAAGCTGGGTTAGTATTTGCTGAAGATACATGTTCATAGAGCAAACCACGGAAATAGCAACGCCAGATTTATTGCCATCTTTCAGACTCAGAAACCAATAGGTTGAAATGAGATATATTGGGTAATAAATCCTTACTAAGTGTGAAGGGCTGAAATTATGTATAATACAGTACCACATGGCTTTCTGGATATGGTCCATTAAACTCGCTGCCTCTCTAGTAACTAATTTTTCCCTTTATGCTTTTATGTGGACTCTCCACGATCTAACAGGTTTTCCTGGTACAGCTGATGGAAAAAGATACTGCAGGTCAGAGCATCACTTTGACTCTGTATTGTCATAGTTACAATAACATACTTACACCAGAAAGAGGAAAAAGCAGAAACTTCAGCCTCTAACATCTTGACATCCACAGGTTTGGAAAACAGAGTCAGAAGGGGCATAAGCAGATCATCCTGCCCTTAATTACTTAAATTCACTATCTCCCTCCACCACAAAACATGCTTCCACCTGTGCAGTACTTTCATCTTAATTTGTTATCTTTCAAACCTGTTTTTGACTTCCATTTCCAGGTGGCATCCGTCATTAAGTCCTCAGTCTTCCCCTGAGGTAGCTGATATCCATCACGATGTACCTTTCTGTAATGTCTCTACTGCTTGTATTTAGCAGCTAAAGCCAAATGCAAATATCAAAGCATTTGCAAATATTTGCTGGGTTTGAGTCCAGAAACACTCAGACCAGGCAACCTTTGGATTACTGGAAAGTTTTGAATCTTGCAGATATCGGCAGAAAAGAAAAATATTTCCCCGCACTGGAGATGAAAGATCCCTGTGGGTGAAGGAGACGTTCTGACAACCACAGACACTTTATCGTGTATCCATAGTGACCTGCGTTCATACACTGGGTGCATCCACACCTGGGATTGCAAAAGCTTCTTCTTGGTTATGGAGCTGTTTAGGCAAATGTAGAAATGTTGTCAAGCCATTAAGGTGGCCAATTGCATGGCACCTGTATTGATTTGCCTGTCCAGAGAAAGGAAACAATTCTGGGGAAGGGTCTAGAGCACAAGTCTGGTGTGAAGCGGCTGAGGGACCTGGGGCTGTTGAGCCTGGAGCAAAGGAGGCTGAGGGGAGACCTTCTGGCTCTGACAGCTCTCTGACAGGAGGTTGGAGCCAGGGGGGGGTCAGGCTCTGCTCCCCGGTGATAGCATAAGAGGAAAAGGCCTCAAGTTGCCCCAGGGGAGGTTTAAGTTGGAGCTGAAGAACAATTTCTTCAAGCCCTTGAGGGTTTTCCAGGGCTGTGCCAGGCTGCCCAGGACAGTGGTGGAGTCCCCATGATCTCTGGAGGGACTTCCAAGCCCCCCGTGGAGCTGTGGTGCTGAGGGACGTGCGTCAGTGGTGCCCTGGCAGTGCTGGGTTAATGGTTGGACTTGATGATCTTAAACATCTTTTGTAACATGAATGATTTTATGATTCTAAGAGTCTCTGATTTAAAGCTTATGAATGTAGGAAGTAACCACATCCAGTAATCTTCTGCGGGAGGCAAACAGGCAGAATTTTACTTTCACATGTGCATCTGTTAATTCTGAATGATAGAAAGTAAGTTGTGAAACACATTCTGGAAAGAAGTGTAGTCTTAATTCACTGAAAAAAAAAGTCTCTTGTCTCTTGGGCCTGGGGGGATTTGACGGAATCAGGGCTGCAGTTCCATATTCTTTCTGTAACAGCAGTCAAGTGATTGGAGAGGAAGATAAAACGTGTGAAAATCAGCAGTGCAAAGTCCCAAGGTGGTGAAGACACTCTTGTGTCATACCCAGCAGCTAGAAGCTGCCTTCTCTCAAAGCATGAGGTCACGAGCTACATGGAGAAGTGTGTGCACATTTTCCAAACACAATAGTTTTTGGTCCTTCAACGGCCTTTCTGGAGGGGTGGTGGTGGGAGACAGCTTATGCTGGAGAGCTTGTCTTCCCAGTTCTGGTGGTCTAGCAAGCTGCAGGAATTCATTTTATTTTAGGAAAGATGAACCATATACCGGTAAAATGGAGACTCCTCACAGTTCCTGTTATATATCATTCTTAATATCTACACCCCACCCCAAAAAATACTGCAGGGCAGCAGTTGCTCAGGATACAGCACTGCAGAAGAGAAAGGTCTGGGTGATAGAATCATAGAATGGCTTGAGTCGGAAGGGACCTTCAAGATCATCTCGTTCCACCCCCCTGCCATGGTCAGAGACACCTCTCACTAGAGCAGGTCCTGTCCAACCTGGCCTGGAACACTTCCAGGGATGAGGCATCCACAACTTCTCTGGGCATCCCATTCCAGGGTCCTTCTGTATTGTTGGTTATATTGGAAAACTACTGTTAATTTGGCAACATATTAGAAAAGGGAGAGTGGCGCTTCCCCGCAGTGCAGCTCCTGAGGATGATCAAGTGTCCTGGAGATGGAGAATGGGGTGGAAACAGGACTTTTGGTAGTAAAACCTCCCTTTTCCTTCCAGACACTGTAGAGCAAACAAGAAGAGTACCTAGAGCGGGACAGCCTTGCTAACTGGAAAAGCCAGAAGACACCAGCTCTGTCAGTTTTAAGACCATTCCCACATGATTCCCATGGTCTGCAGTGATAAAAGGAATCACCAGCAGCACTTGCATCAATTCTGGGCAGCGAATTCTTGTGTCAGAGGAGGCATATATCACATCTACTTATTTTTCCAGCGTTTTTAGATGGTTCAGCAGATTTACAGATTTATCATCTTCATAACATTCTTATACCGCTTCCCAAAGCTACAGAAACCAATAGCAACATTTGATGGCCATGAAATCATATTTATGGGATCCATTAAAAGCTCCATATTGGTAGTTAAATCTGGAACCTGGCATAAGTGATGAGGGTATATCAGAGAAGTCCCTGTGGAGAGGCACATGTGGGCTCACGTTCATAACATCAAGAGTCACCTGCCACAAATTTCAGCCCTCCCAAGCAGATCTAATCTGACATTAGCATTCAAGAAGCAAGGCACATCCAAGAAAGTGTGTGTGAGGATGGGCTTTTAAATAAGTGTTTGTGTTCCTGCTGCATCAGGAGGCTTTGACTTTGGTATTAAGTAGAGCAGGTACCTCAAGAGAGGACAGTCTTTCCAGGCTAGAAGGAAATAGCCAGACTGAAAAGGCAGACAAGGGAGGCTGCCACCCAATGCCCAGCAAAGCAGAGGCTCTCAGGCAGGGTTTGAAGGTGACGTGTCCTGTGACCGTGGCCCATGGACCTGCACAGCCATGGGCAGGACACTTGCTTCTCAGGCTGTGCGAAGCACTTTTGAGGCTCCTACAGAGACAACTGCTCGTTGTGCCAGCTAACTTGTCTTTCTAAGGGGGATTTCACAGCGAAACTGCCTCCCAGAATGCTTCCCTCTAAGTGGCATCCAAATGGCAAATAAGGGGCAGTCGTGATGCCCTGCGTTGGAGGGTGATGAACGTAGGCAATTCAGCCTTGCACTTGAGGGTGGGTTTGTTTCCAAGCAGCAAGGACTCAGCACAGCTGAGGTCTGAGGCTAAGGACTGTGCTCCTGGGGCAGCAGGGACACAGTCAAGTGTCAGCCTTGCTCACAGCAGAGTCCCAGGAGATAAAAGTGCCATGGAAAGGTGACAGGGATGGTTGTACCGCTGCCCTGTGCCCCTGCCCTACAACTGTGCATTTCACCTGCTGCAGACCCACAACACCACCTTGTCATTTGTCTGACCACAGAGGACTTTCTGTAGGAGATGGGTTTTGTTGAATCAGATCAAGAAGAAAGTGCTGTAAGCATTGACATGCCATGGGCTGGAGCAATCATCTTTCCACACGACAAAAGCACATTGTTCCCTTCCAAAGCTTCTGTTCCAGCAATGCTTTAACTAGTCAGAAAACTGGTGGCACCAAGTTAAGGGTACACTACATTTTTTGCTGCTTCCTGGGAGCCAGAAGCCCCCACCAAAGGACATTAATCTTCCTAATCACAGATGGTGCCCTCCACAATGATCTTTCAGTGCCTTTTAGAGGTGATTCTTGGACCACTGCATTCAGAAAGTCTTGGCAAGCTGAAGAATGAAGCAGTTCTTCAAAATCTTTGGGCCCAGGGTCTTAACTGGGAATGCTGCAGGGATGCCTTTTCATCAGAGAACTCCTTGCTGTAATGAAAGTGCTAAGTAAGGAGATCTTACAATGCCTCCTGCAGATGCTCACAGCACGTTCTCTCACAATGGGCTCCCGTCCTCCCTGACGGCACAACAGAAATGGTGCTGTGACCTGATTCCTTTCAGTGTTTTGCTGAGGAGACACAGCAGGGAGAAGTTTCTGTTTTATTTTAATCGCTGCTCTTATCCCCTCTCTCACTAGCTGCGAAGTTGCTGGCTTTCTAAACTATCCAACCCTAGGCAGCAATTTCCTGAGCAATTAGCTCTGGTAGCAAACATCTTACTCATTTTCCTGGGGTCAAGTCAGAATAGGCATTTAAAACACTTGCCAAGTCATTTTAGTGGCACCAGATACAAAATTGGTCCCCAATCTGCAGACACCAGCCTAAAAGCTGCTCGTGGCCACTGCTCATCTTCACCTTTGGTCCCGGGGCACCGATGTTTCTACCATGTAGGCTGCCTGAGGCACGGTGGACCTAATTCTCACACCTCTGTTGCTTTTTGGAGGCATCAGCAGCATAAAAGTAAAAAGCATTTCATTTTGGATTGCACCGAAATGTACCCTTCCCAAACTGCACGCTGGGGCACAGCCGCTTGTCTGCAGCTCCAGGCCTCTGGTCAGAGTTGCTCGTCTGCAGCCCCAAGTCCCTGGTCAGGGCCATCCTTCTGCAGCACCAGGGATGGGTTTGTGGTCTGGTTTATTCACATGAGGAGCACGCGGGATGCTGAAAATCAATTAATAGGATCAATCAATCCCCTTGAGCAGGTCCTTCACTCATCCTTGACTGGGTACTTCAGTAATTAGAGAGGGGTGAATTAATGACACCCACCTCCTCTTCTTTCTGATGCCATTTCTTCCCAAGGAGCTGTTTGAAGTGGGTATTTTCTTTACGCAGATGTATAAACCTACAGGACAAACCCTTCGAGCATATTCAAAGGCATTAGCAAAGGACTTAACTCCAATATGCTTGCTTTCCCCTTATCTGTGTGTTTCTCCTTCCTTTACATTGCTAATATGCTTTTAATTTATTTTCCTGGCTTTGTTTGGCTGCGGCTCATCCTTTTGTTCTCTGACAATAATGCCGGTTCAAAATCCAAACACCTGCCTTGGCCTCAGCGAGGTATCGACGTTTTCCTTACCTCTTCCATTATTAACCACGTTGCTGTTGTGCTGAATCAAGGTCTCAGACCTTTCATGCGATGCGCTGACAAGAGATGTCTGCTTAGTTCTAGCCCGAGCAGCAGCTCGAGTGGGGATGGCAGCACCACCCATCCAAGCACGAAAGCTGGAAAAAAAAAAAAAGGATTTATTACTGTATATCAGCCTCTGAGCTCAATCTGAGCACCAAAGCTCACGTATTTTACGATGCTGCATATTGTCTCTGCTCAAATCTCATTATGTCTTCGTAGTTACCTCATCCCACTGCGGAATAATGTGTGGTGTTAATGACGCAGCAATGGTAATAAAGTGTCCCTGTGATGATTTAAAGCAAAAACAGTTCTCCCCCCTGAAAAGCCTTATAACTAGCACTTACTTTTATGATGGACTGCTCCTTCGCTTATTAAACATTTATTGTTTCCTCAATAAAAGTAATCTTAGATGTATTCAATTATTAATATAAATAAGGCACAAAATGTGAAACAGCAGCGATCTCATTTTCTTTTTTGCATTAATCTTCTTTCTTATTCAAGCATCTCAAGAGAAGAGTGAAAAAAAAAAAAAAAGCAAAACCAAAACCCACCCACATTCAGACTTATGGAAAAACAAATACAGTTGGCATGAGAAAAGCAAAATTCTTATCTTTATCTGTGTTAGGGAAAAAAAAAAAAATATAAATGAAAACTCCTTGGTAACCCATAATATTTCCAAATATGTAGTGGAATATTGTTAGTTTGGTGCTCCCAGACTGAAAATAACTGAAAACTGAGATTGCCACGAACATTCTGCGCTGGGGGAATGCAAAATGGGACTGAGATAGCTCTGTATTGTATGTATATAAATACAAACACGTGATATATATCTCACCATACACATATTTATATATATATCATCATATACCCATGTTTTGGATGTTGCTACAGGATGAGCTTTAGGTTATTACTTCTTACGCTGAGCTCAGATCTTTAAAAACCAGCTCTGGTTACAAATGCCTTTGGATCAATATTTATGGGATCATAGCAAGAGTTTTGGGGTTCATACCTATGAAATAGCCATGGTTTAACACATCTCCAGGCAGCAGTTGAGGGCAGCTGCTCTGGTGATCATGGGCACTTTGGGCTGGTTTAGTGGTGCCCTGGCAGTGCCGGGTTAATGATTGGACTCGATAATCTTAAAGGTCTCTTCCAAGCAAAACAACAGTGATCAAGTCAGCAATGCGCTCGTGTACCCAAGGTGGATAATGGTCTCCTGGGTTGCATGCAGAAGAGTTTATCCAATAGATTGAGGGAGGTTCTCCTCCCCCCTTCTACTCTGTCCTAGTGAGGCCACCTCTGGAATATTCAAAAAAGGGTAATTCCAAAATGACCCAAACAACTACAGTTGCACCCATGTGTACTCACACGTTATTAATGGTCAAAAGATTACAAGCACCCAGTTGTGGGAATTACAGTACTAAGGATTCTCTTACAGCCTGCAGTTGTCTACTCACTGCCAGGAGCACGTGCAGTATATAAGGCTGACTATTATCATTCCTATTTTGCTGGGATTTATCAGCATTTGCATATCATGGTATCACCTTCGTCGACAAGTTCATATGCGGGGGGACCTGCAGAAAGGAAAAGAAAACAGTTAAAAAAATAGGAAAGACAAAAATCTGTTGAAATCAAATTGAGCTTTTATATTGGAATCGGCTCAATCGGGTGAGCCATCTATGAGTAGTGGAGGTGGAAAAAATCTTTAGCCATGCACGCTGGCTTTTTTCAGAATTTAGAGAAAGAAAATCAGATATTAATGAAAGATCATTTTAAAGGGGAAATTGCGTATTACAGCCGTGGATTGCGAATGCTTTTTATTGCATTGCATGCACGAAGGTTCCTCATTGCCAATGAATAGGTGTAGGGGCATAAGGATAAATCTAATCACGCTTGTAAGCTAAAAAATATCCCAAATTCCAAAAGAATATGTTTAGATGCAGAGATGGGCAAAAAGAAGCATGTCATTCGAAAAAGAAAATAAGTGATTCAGTTATGAACTGAAATATGTTTAGCAATTTAAATCCATTATCAGGGGACTGATTTTTAGTGGGTTTTTTTTTTTTTATTGTTTTCCCTTCACAAATATTGGACTTAGAGGAGACAATCCAATTGGGAATCACAGTATGTTCTGTCTGTGAAATCTGGAGTTTGCCTGCGGAATCTGGACTCAGTTCTCAGGTAACTCATCGCTTGAAGCAGCAGAAGAATCTGTACAGAAAGATGGGCAGTTCTCATTGCAAGAGAATTGGTTATCTCTAGAGGAGGGAATATTTTGCATTAACCAAGAGGTGTGGTTCATTTTGAGTATTCGTCTGAGTATCGTTCACGTTGTGGACGCTCCATGTGAGATATTCATTGTCTTTATTGCCTGAATTTCAGTTTCCAATAGATAATTAACTAAAATACAAATGGAGGTGGGTTTTTTTGTTTGTTGTTGGTTTTTGTTGTGGTTGGTTGTTTGCTTTTGTTTTGATTTGTTTTTTGTTTGGTTGTTTGTTTGTTTTGTTCTGTGTTTTTTTGGTAGGTTTGGGTTTTTTTTTTCTTCATCAGTCATGTCCTTGGAGTTGAACATGTTTTGAAGTGGTGGTAAAACTCTTGTAAAAGGAAAATCTATACCAGAGTGTCAGGATCAATTGGATTACCCTCTCATCAAACATCCTCGGCCACTTGACAAGTCTGAAGGCATGGCACACGCTGAGTGGCTTTGAATGGAGCACTCTCTGGAGAGCATATGCTCCACAGGGTGCAATATTTTGACTGCGAAAAAATTTCATAGAGCTTTTCTTTAGTCTTCTTATGCCAGAGTCTGTTCGTTTCTTTCTTTGCGTGAGTCATGTATTTGTGAAGCTGTTTCTAACAGCTCATGCTGAGTTATGAAATGATTAAAGCAGCCTTGATTCTTTGGACAATGATCAACTTCAGGAAAAAAAAAAAAAAAAAAAAAAAAGAAAGATGCAACTCATGGGGGTTGCATTAAATTGAAACCAAAAAGGAAAAAAAGAAAATACTGGAATCCGGATTTTTTAGGGTTTTTTGGAAAAAAAAACCCTGCTCATAAAATGAAAAAG
>JAAGNO010007570.1:84476-94745 GCA_033439905.1 Ceryle rudis | reverse complement strand
ATTCCAACCCCGCCTGGACCCTGCGCTGCTGGGCCCCCTGCTCTGGGTGACCCTGCTGGATGGAGCAGGAGGGTGGCACCAGATCATCTCCAGAGGTCCCTTCCAACCCCACTGTGCTGGGATTCTGTGATTCTGTGAGAGCTGAATGTGCTCTTCTGGTATCCTCTGCACTGTGCACCTGCAAATACACCAGGCAGGAACTAGGGGCTTTTTGTACGTGAAATTCCTGTAAATACAGGCCCATTTGAATTTGACAATTTAATGAACAGGAAAGCCATTTTTCATTAGAAATCGCTGAATGAAAAATATCTAGTCATTATCTTTGTAATGAAGCTAAATCAATGAGTGGCTTTTCAATCCTAACGTTAATGGGAAACCCAATATCTTCCCTGAGCATTATGCGAGCACTTTACTACAGCAACTCTACTATTTGGCTGTAAGTGAAACTAAGGGGAGGTGAAAACCAGGAGCTAGGTGGAAAGTTGCCTGAGAGGAATGTAAATTTGTAGCTCTCATCTAGAATTTTACAACATGTTTGTACACGTAGGCTAATCTTAAATGACACATTAGTAATTCATGCTCTGAATGGATGTATTTAATGTATTAGACCAGAATGTTCACCTTCCAAATCTTCTTTTAAACCCTCTCATGGAAAAAAAAAAAAAAGCAATGAGTCCCAGAGTGCAGTTGAAGTCAATGACAAGCTAATGGAAGACAGAAGATAATCAGTTACAACTTGGAGGTATCCTGTATAACACCAGTATTAGACCTCTGTGCCCCAGGAAAGCTGTCAGTGCTGATGTGCTCGAATTTATACAAATACCAACAAGAGTCAGTATGTGTCTTGAGGAAATGACAGTCTACTCAGACAAAGCACTGATGAAGAAAAGAAGCTGTGGAAAAACAGAGGCACAGAGTGGTGGCTGGAAAACCAAACAGGCACAGAGGTGTGGGTTTGCTTTGCTTTGGCTTAAGAGAGGAGAAATGAGATCTTGTTTGTGGTGCCGGGGGAAGAGCCAGAGGAGACCTTGGTGTCATGTGAGAGGGGATTGGTTGGGCCCTTCACTCCTAGAAGGAAATCAAGGAGTTGGAGCATGTCCAGAGAAGGGCAACAGAGCTGGGGAAGGGTCTAGAGTACAAGTCTGGTGAGGAGTGGCTGAGGGACCTGGGCTTGTTAAGCCTGGAGCAAAAAGAAGGCTCAGGAGAGACTTTCTGGCTCTCAACAGGTCCCTGACAGGAGGTTGGAGCCAGGTGGAGTTGGGCTCTGCTCCCAAGGAACAAGCAACAGGACAAGAGGAACTGGCCTCAAGTTGCGCTGGGAGAGGTTTAGGTTGGAGCTGAGGAACAATTTCTTCCACCCCCTTGAGGGTTGTCCAGGGCTGTGCCAGGCTGCCCAGGGCAGGGGTGGAGTCCCCGTGATCCCTGGAGGGGTTTCCAAGCCCCCTGTGGAGCTGTGGTGCTGAGGGCCATGGGTCAGTGGTGCCCTGGCAGTGCTGAGGGAATGGATGGACTTGATCTGAAAGGTCTTTTCTAACCAAAACAATTCTGTGATTTTTTGGGAGGGCAATGCAATGACAGGGAGGGAGAGGACTGGGAAAAGCACATGAAAGAATGAGAAACATTTGAAAAGCAGTGAGTGAAGAAAACAACAGGTGAACATCATTCTTTCTTCTGCTATTTTTCTTTTAGAAAAGTCCTGGACAGGAGAAGCAGAGAGAAAAGGCTCCAAGGAGAAAGTCACACGTGGCAAAAAATTGTCAAGGATGATGAGCACCACAGTAGCCTGGGGAAGGATGGAGATGGTTAGAAGGCAGAACCGGGGAGTGAGAAAGAAACACCCTGGGGAAGATGGGAACCTAGCCACAACCAGTGGCTCTGCCAACACAGGTCAAAGCCAAAGGGAAGGCAAGCTTCTGCAGATACAGTGCCCATCCAGTTGTATCACTGTTAAACAATCCCCCAAGTTGCCCATTTTTAAATATGTGTTTTCCAGAAGTCCCTTTTCTTCCTCGAGTATCAGAGCTGGCTCAGATAAACACAGCATGGACCACAGTTAGGTCACCTGTACATCACAGGTCACTGGCTTGTGTACTACAGGAATAAATTCCTTTTGGCGCGTCCCTGCAATCCATGGTTTTTATAGTTATCAGATGACTCAACTTCCATTCAGCTGTAATTGCTCATGGAGCACTCGAACGCTGGCTCCTGTCATCAGCTGGGAGCGCGTGTGTGCTCTCCATTCATGGGGAAAATGGCACGGCCTTCTTGTCTTTGCACTGAGAGAATTTGTGAAATATTCTGAAATCCACGGGTATAAACTCGGCATCACTCAGCTGTTAAAAACCTGCTATTTTAAAATGTGTATTTATACATAAAAGATAATTCTCACATGGGCTTTCAATTGCCCACCTACTATAAAACCACTTGTAAAGAACAGTACTTAGTACTTTTGGAAGGAAAAAAAAAATCCATAGTCTTTTTAATCGTGGTGATTGTCACTGCTTACTTGCATCAAACCACCACCAAAAGATTGCAGCCCTGTTGGAGAGCTGCTGTGCATAAGAACAACGCCTCTGAAAGAGGCGAAGCTCTTCTGTTCCAGCTGCAGCATCGCTCTGTGGTGTAATTACACAGCGGTGCCTCGTGCTCGAGGAGCCCCTCTGCAGATCTGCTGAGAGCTGGACAAAGCGAGGCTGGTTGCAGGGGGGCTGAAAGCACAAGATGCAGGTGTCAAGGAGGGATTTCTGATTAAGTATCCTTCTGTTGATGCAAAGAGCAGAAGAGGGTTGGGCAGAGCTGGGAAGGTTCCTTCAGAAGTCAGTGTTCAGGGGAGCCTGAATGGAAACCTTCCAGTCTCTAGAGGAGGATGAAGGGGTGGGAGGAGAAACAACCTAATCACACAGTGAAACCACATGGAAGTTGGGAGATATTTCAATAACAAGGGATAATAACGCGCTGCCCAGGGTTGAGTCCCCACCCCCGGAGGTAGTTAAAAGATGTGTTGACAAGGCACTTGGGGACATGGTTTACTGGTGGACTTGGCAGTGCTGGGTTAATGGTTGGACTCGATCTAAGAGTCCTTTCCAACCTAAATGATTCAGTGATTCTGTGTTCACAGGCATAAAGTATCCCTTGGTGAGGACGTGGGCTCTGAATAGCTGAGCAATAGCCTTCTGGGCTCTGCTCAGAATAGAAGTGTTTTAATGAAGTAATGGGAAGAGACATTCAAGAAGACAATATATATTCCATAGGCCTAGTGCTGCATACACAGGTTGTGCAAATTCAAGACAAGGTGATGAGTAAAGGCACGACACTGAGAGACTGGAGCTGCAGTGTGTTGATGCTGGGAGCAGTAGCGAGGTAGGAAATGCTGAAGCAAGACCGGCCATCATCTCGCTCATCAGCCAGATGTGAAGGCTGGAAAGGTCAGAAATTCTTGTGTATACTGCCTGGGGCTTGATGGCAAAAGAGTGGGAGTTCATGCCGCTCTTCAGGGATGGAAACCCAAGTTTTATATACACAGAGAAGTGACTGAAAATCTAGTACAGACTAGCCCCACCTATCCATCCACACATTTAGCTCTGCAGACTGGATGCCTTGAGAGAGGAAGGAAAAAGTGAGTTACCCAGTCCTGTCCTCTCATTCCAAGCATTAAACTAGAGCAGGGTAGATTTAGATTAGAAATTAGGAAGAAGCTCTTTACTATGAGGGTCATGAGATACTGGCACAGGTTGCCCAGGGAAGCTGTGAATGCTCCATCCCTGGAGAGGCTCCTGACCAGGTCGGATAGGGCTTTGAGCAACCTGCTCTAGTGGGAGGTGTCCCTGCCCATGGCAGGGGAGGTTGGAACTGGATGATCTCAAAGGTCTCTTCCAACCCAAACCATTCTATGGTTCTATGATTCTATGATCTAAATTATATTAAATTAAATTTAGTTCCCATTAAATTTCTTGGAGCATCATCAGCTCTGAGTTCCCTTCCAACTCAGGCCATTCTATGATTCTATGATTCTACAGTTTTATGATTCTACAATTCTATGTTTCTATGATTCTATGATTCTACAATTCTATGATTCTATGATTCTAAGATGCTATGATTCTATGATTCTATTGATTCTACAATTCTATTCTATGATTCTACGATTCTATGATTAGTAGCGCAGGTAGAGGTTTGCAGCTTTTTTCTTTGTACTCTGGACAAGTACAGAGGATGTTGTGATATGAACAGCCTCTTTAAGAAGAGTATCATAACATGTTGCTTCCAAAATCTCACCCTGAGGAACAGGAAGGAAGTCCTCAGTGCACTCTGGAATTCCACCCATCTGGTGAAGGCTGAAGCTGAGAGCGACCCTCGTTCATCAGAGGTGGATGGGACATCAATTCACTGTGCTTTCTTATTTCTTATTTTTCCCAAGGTCCCCACTCCTCCTTGCTGCCCCAGCTCTCAGGCACACACAGCCCATAGCTGAGGTCAGCCCTGCAACCTGCTGAGATAGCTTCCCAGTGACTCTTCGGCAGGTTGAGGACCTCCGCGCTGCTCCAGCGGCAGCACAGCTCCCTCGTGCACTGCCAACTTCTCATTGCTGGCATTGCAATCAGCAATTACTGAACCGGCTTTTGTGAGGTCACCAGGGAGGTTGTTCATCTGCATGTATTAACTGACGGGCAGTCCAGTCTACTGGGGAGTCAGCCTTTCCCCAGCAAAGCTGTGCAAATACACCTCCAAAGGATTCACGGACATGCTGGGAAGTTTTCTCTGGGCCAAACAATATTTTAAATTCGTTGATAGCATTTTGATTTTCTCCTGATGAAGAACCTCTGAAAGCAACCACATTGGAAAGAGGGAAAGGGTCAAGAGGCAATTAAGAATGGAAGATCTTGCTTTTTGCAGCTAGGAAAGTCAGTTAATTAGATGAAACAAGTGAAAAAGAGGGAGAGAGGAGCTGAACTGTAATTTGGAAAATTCAAAAAGCTTTCTATCAAATAAATTGATTAGCAGGCTAATCATAATCAGGACTCTTGGATTAGCAGTTAATTTGGGGAATCAATTAATAGTGGTATTTTTCAAATCACAGTTTCCTCCAGAGCACAGGGACTTCACTGCAGCATGGTTTTAGAGATAACAGATGTTGGATTAAGGCTGTGGAATGATTCCCTGTCAATAGAACAGCTCTGTTGTACCCTACTTTCAGGGGGTTTATTTTTTTGTGTGTGTGTGTGTGTGAATGGGTGTTGGTTGTTTTAATTCCTTTCTTGTAGCCTCTGCACTTCCTTTACATTAAAGAACAAACTATTCTCTGGATAATTTTAGTGCTCTCTGCTCAGTTTGAATGTTCATGAAACAATCTCCTCTCTGGAGGTTGAACAGCAATTTCCTGCGCTATGAAATAACAACGGAAATCTTCAGGAAAACTTGGTGGGACTTTGCTGTCCTTGTGCTTTAAGGCAGCTGGGGCTGGGGGTGCTACAGGAGCTGAACACTGGGCATCTGGGACTTCCCACTGACTTCAGCTGTCCCTGGGGCTACCCCTGTCCTACTCACTGGGATGGATTTTATGGGAAGGTACAAGGTGGTCTTCAGATCCTGAGGCCAGACGTAGTTCGCTCTGTGCAGAATAATCGCACGTTGATACCTATTAATTGACAGCATGCGTCGTACAACGTTATTGCATCATGTTAAACTAAACCCAAACCATATTTTGGCAATAATTTGGTGACAGTTTGACAATTGCTGCCACAGCTAAAACAAACTGAAATTATCTCAAGTCATGACAGGTCCTGTGACAGTTCTGGAGACCACAGGTTGATGCATCAATACAATATCTCTGGTGGTTACTGCAATGTCAACAGACCATATTTTGGGCTACAAGTCCATAAGAGTTCATAAACTGCTTACCTGGGGACTGTGAGGCTTGGACCCCATCTAGCCCTTGGATTTACTGTGTCTTCTAACTCCCTTAAACTACTGGGTTAGTAGAAAACTTTGAAGAGAACTGACATGAAGGTGGATGAGTTCAGCAGTCACTGTGTGTGCTCCCTGGGGTACTTGTGCCTGCAGCCACGACAGCTAGCCATGGGCTTAGAAGAAAACCAGCCAAATTTCAAGTTCTTTGTGTGCCTGATCAGTCAGATACCATAAAAAAACAGCAACATGTACCTCAGCCTGGGCAACAGGTCCTCCGGCTCATGGGTTTCTGTCTTTGTTTCCGAATGATGAATGAGCAGGCATCCGTTGGCAGTGAAACCTGGAGACAAACCCATCTCGCCCTTCTCCTTAGGGGTCAGTTGCCCAGTGTTGGTATTTCCTCAACGCAGACTTCAATGAATTGTTAAAACACTACTAATTTCAGTTACAAGGACGATCCCCTTCCTGGCTATCTTGCAGAGTATTGGACTGCAGGCGAGTCCTTGAATGTCCACATCCAGTAGTAACTGAGGAGATGTAAGGATTTGGAAAGCCACAATGACTTCAACAACTATAATTTTCAAAATTTAAGCCATTATCTTATCATCATTTCAATGGAGCTGAGTGTCTGGCATTCGGTTCTTAACAGGAACTGAGATTGGGGCTGTCACAGGCTCTTTGGAAAGTCCCATCATCAAAGTGATAAGAAACCTTTTGTTCTATTTCTATTCTCCCTCTGTTATTAAGGGGATCTGATCTGGGAGTCTGCTGTTCATTGGTAGAAACCCAACCAGTGAAAAACAATCAATTAAATTCAAAGTATTTTAAGACATAAGTAAAACTCAAAATGCCATCATTTAGCCAAAACCCAGAAAGACAGCAGACACAAATGGAGCCAAGTTACATCCCTCTTCAAAACTCACCGCTTAACAAATTCCCCAGCGCAACATTTCTCGTACTGCTTCCAAGAGAAAAAAGTGGCAAAAAAAGAAGACGTTTTGGGAAGTTCCCGATGAACACAAAACTAAAGATGGTTGTTTCACTGTCTCGCAACTCTCTTTTTAGAGTTGTCTAGTTCAAATTGTTTTTTCTGTCCATGGGGCATAAGGAACTTTACTGTGCAAGCTGTTCAGTCTCATACGCCTCTACTTTCTAGTGACAAACCACCCCCCTCCTGGAGCATCCAGTATATAGAAAACCGTTGCAAAATATTTGTTGGAGTAAAGTTGATGGTTTCTCTAGCATCTGTATAATCATTTAGAGAGAATGTGTGTCTCTGTCATTTCACATCTGCCAGCTCCTGTTACTAACTCTTCCTTACCTCAGGAGTGCACTAGAAATGCTTCGGAAGTGTTCATTAAAATTGATTTTTCTGTCCAATTTAATAAGCAATATAAAGATATGAATTATCTATCTCCTTTGAGGAGCCTTTTGTTTCCCTTCCCCCCCCGCCCCGCCCCAGCAGAATGCCTCTATGGTATGATCTGTAATAAAAACAGCACACTACAATGAAAAACAAGAAGAAACTACTGGGGACGACACTGAAAATAAGGGAACGGGTGGCGTCGTACAAAGGAAGCTCAGGAGGGATATGACATTTCTATACCTGCTTCAGAAATTCTAGTTTATGATTTCACATGGTGAAATCACAGGTGATAGGAGAGATAGCATAGAAGAGGTGATACAACACCTTTTGGCCTATAGTCACTGGTGGGAGAGGACGTGTAGGTGCTAACAGAGAGACAATCATTTCGAATAAAGCTTCATGCATCTTTCCACCCACATACTCTTTGTAGGGGATGCCTATAGAAATTCCAGCTTCTGAGACAAATTTCCTGAACTTGCTGTTCTGCACACCTTGGGATGGATGGAAATATTGATGTTAAAATGTTTTCTTGAAAAGGTGACCTCATTCCGCTCCCTCCACCCACAAATATTGAGTAAGTGTGAAAGATTCTGTGGAGCACTAACTGCTTTGTCCTTCACGAGGAGTTCTGAGCCCACCTTACCACTAAAATGAATAATACAGGTGGCTTGAAAGCACCTGAGCAAAGACTCCTGTTAACGTGATTTAGGCTCAGTCCTTAACTCAGTTTAACAGTTTAATTGACACAGACTCATGCATTGTCATTCACTTTAGCCCAGATTATGAATACATCAAGAATTAATTATGCCAACATACTCATTTAAGCTATTCTTAAATTAATGATGCATTTAACTAGGGGACTCTGCAGATCAGGACTTCGGAGGGATTATGAATCTCATTTCACTGGGAGAAAAGGCTGCAACTGGAGCCGTGAGGGTCAGCAGCTGGTTACCGATTGCCCACGCCAACAAGTCGGGTTGTTTGCTTAATCTCTGTACAATGGGAGACTCTTATCCTAATTAAGTAGCTGCTGTTTAGATTTATCTTAATGGCTTCTTTAAACGAAAGACAAACAACATGTCATTACACTGCGATGTATTGTTCTTGATAAATGATACCACGTTATTAATTCAGAAGATGAACACCGGCTTCTACTGTGGTTTCCTTCTGATTTCATAGAGCCCTGAGGGTCACACAGCTCTCTTTCCTGCATCAGAGGTGATCAACAGCCCTATGGCAGTTTCTCCATGAGGTGAACCAAGAATATTTTTATATCAGAAATTCTTTCTTGATTTAAAGTTACTGACCAACACAGACAACTAAATTTGTTCTAAAAAGTAATTATTCAGGTAAACAAAAATGTATTTATTATATCTCATTTAAATATCTCTGGTGTCAGCTTCCAAAGAGGAAAAAAAAGTTGCATTCATCTCTTGTTGAATGAGCCCACTATAATATTAGATATCATAGAATCATACAGTGGTTTGGGTGGGAAGGGACCTTTTGAGGTCATCCAGTCCAACCCCCCTGCACTGAGCAGGGCCATCTGCAACCAGAGCAGGGTGCTCAGAGCCCCGGCCAACCTCCCCTGCAATGGGGCCAGGGATGGGGCAGCCACCACCTCTCGGGGCAGCCTGGCACAGCCTCTCACCACCCTCAGGGTCAAAAATGTCTTCCTAATTTCAAATCTAAATCTCCCTCTTTTAGTTTAAACCCCTCACCCCTCGTCCTGTCCCAACAGGCCCTGATCAAAAGTCCCTCCCCATCTTTCTGCCAGGCCCCTTCAAGTCCTGAAAGGCCCCCAGAAGGTCTCCCCGGATGGAGCCTTCTCTTCTCCAGAAAGAAACTTTTTGGCCCCGATGCTCTGCCTGGCTAGTATAAGTGATCCACATTTCTACATCACCCTTCGGACAGCAAAGAACGTGGATCTTTGCAATACTCCCCCCCTCCTCTCTCTTTTTTTCTCCCTTTTTTTTTTCCAAGATTCATTTCTCCCTCCTTTCCCCTCCCTTCCAAACCTCCTCATGTCTATTCTCTCCACGATTCTCCTTCGTCACATTTTCCCAGCAGATATTAAACGCCGGGGAGCTCCTGGGTAGAGCTCATTGGGAACAGAGGCATCTAAACCAGCCTGGACCTCCCCAGGTCCCCCCTTCACCCCCAACCCCCCTCCTTGACCCCACAGCGTGTCCCAGAACCTCCTTGGACCCCCCAAACCCCACCACTCACCCTCACGAGGTCCTCCCTTCACCCCCAGAACCTCCTTGGACCCCCCAAACCCCACCACTCACCTTCTGGAGGTCCTCCCTTCACCCCCAAACCCCCTCCTTGACCCCACAGCGTGTCCCAGAACCTCCATGGACCCCCCAAACCCCACCAGTCACCCCCCCAAACCCCACCTACAACCCCCCCCACCGGACACGCGACACCCAACGCACCCCCGCACCGCTCCTCCGCGCCCCCCCACCGGCTGTGCCAAGGGCCGGAGGAGCCCCCGAGGCACAAGGGCGCTGGCACCAAAGCACGCAAACCAGTCCAACCCGTTTTGAGGGCAGGAAAAAAAAAAAAAAAAAAAAAATCAAATTAAGGCAAGCGCGACGGAAAGCGCAGGGAAGGAGAGGAGGGGAGAGGGTGCCGGTGCCGATGCCTCCCCCTGCTCCTCCTCCTCCGCGGCCCCTCCGCCGCCTGCCCGACCACCGACCGCCGGCCCCACGCCCGCCTCACCTCAGGGACGGCCCCGCGGGCTGGGGGACCCCGAGACCCGCCCGGCCGGGCCGTGCGGACGCAGACCTCCTCCGGGGCAGTCACTCCCGCGGCGCTGCCATGCAGGCGGCGAGCGGTGCTCGGCTCCTAGCAGCGCCCTGCAGCGCGCTCCCGCATGGCTCGGCGCACGGACGGCACCGGCGGCGAGGGCCGGCCCCGCGGCCCAGAGCGCCGCCCGCGGCCCGGTGGCGGCCAATGGCTCCCGCGCCGCCGCGCACGTGGGGGCCGGGCCGCTC
>JAAGNO010007566.1:0-17519 GCA_033439905.1 Ceryle rudis | reverse complement strand
CAGCGTCCACGCTCACGGTCGGCCAGGCAGGAGGACGCGGCGAGATGGCCTGTCTCTGGGGAGAGGACAGGAAGAAAACCGCTGCGATGAGCTGATGCGTCCCGAGAGCGGACACCGGCGACAGACGGCAGGACCCGGAGATGGTTTCAATGTACCGGGTCCATTCTGCACAACGCCCGCGGACAGGGCGCGGGGAGTTCGGCACTGGCATTGAGGAGCAGGAAGAGGACTGCTGGAGCAGAAAGCTCACCGCACGCGGGCCTGCTTCAGCCAGGCACGGAGAGCAGGTTCAGATGCAGGCACTCCCGGGGCGCACGTAATCACTACGACTACAGAGCACGTGCAATATTCCTTCTCCTGTCGACCCCTCGGCGATCTTTGCACCATCAGAGCACAGCGAAGGTGCGAGATTCTCCTACCAGAGCTGCTAAACTATTTGATAGATCAGCCAGAACAAGCGTATAATAGCTATGGAAGGAAAAAAACTGCCCGGCAGTGAAGCCTTTCTGGAAGCCTTCACCCGATGGCAGCAGGCTGCCTTCAGACAAGCCGCCAGTTTCTCCTACAGCTGAGGCTGTTGTGACAGGATGGATGGAGCCCAGAAAAAAAATTCCCCGGGGAAGAAGTTTCCGAAAAGTTTCCGGCCAAAGCAAGGCAGGTGCTGTGAACCCTTCAAGGAGACACGTGCGTTTTCAGCAGAGGTTTTAAGTCCTGACGCCAATGCAGATCTTCCCTTTGGCAGAATCAACACTACTCGCAGGGAGCTCCCTCGCTCCCCCAGATAACAGCTCATTTCTGGCCTCTCAAGGCGCGAGAGGAGGGAATAAGACCGTAAGCTGACCGAAAAGCCAGTTTAGATGCTCGCTAACATCTCCAGCGTCGAGTTTGCATGCGCAGACTTAAAACAACGAGCTTCAACCAGCGGTAACCAGCCCACAGCAAAGCAGAGGGCGGCAGAAAAAAGAGATTTTGCAAACACCTCCTCCCTCCGAAACGCCCAAGGGGTAAGGGACGCACAGCTACCTCAACCGTACTGCAGCACGAGGTGCCTCGTGCACAAAGCCAATTTGCCCCGACATTCCCCGAGTGATTAACACGCTCCCTTTCTATAAACGCTTACATACGGGGAACAAAGTCATGGGTAAGTGGTTGCACGGTGACTTCAGAGCAGCTTACTCTGCACTTCTGCCTCACCTGCTCTTGCGAGAAGGTCGAGATGGCTTCTGGAGATAAACTGCTACATCACACCGGTACTAAAATCTGCCAGGGATTAAAAACAGCTTAAAAATCCTCACCGAGCCGAGCCAAAATCTGAGCGCAGGACAGGAACAGACAGTAACAAGGCAGAAGGGAAGAATCAAACACAATAACAGGGCCGAAGGGAAGAATCAACTGAGTAGCAGAGGAAGCTGGAGGCCTGCTTTCTAACAGCCCTGGGGAACGCAGCACAAGATTTAGTCCAGAAGGAGAAGGTGCTTGATAGCAAGTCCGTGCTGCCCCTTGGGACTGGAAGCCTGAGCCATAAGTTATGACTGATCCCAAGCAATTTTTGTACTGTTAAATTTAAAAGGCTCCGGCCATTCTTTGCATCTCTAATGGAAGAGTATTAAACCCACATATAATTTAAGTGCCCAATTTTTTAGGCATTAGAATGCTTCCTGTATGGCACTGGGATGTGAAAAGATACCATCTGTACCAGCTAAGCGACCAGACTGGCCTTTCAGCGTTCGGTGGCAAGGGGCGAAAGCTCGGGTCACGTGCAAAGTGCTTCGCCCCGGCCCAAAAAAGCAGCGCTGTCCTTGGCCCCAGCACCTGAAATCTACCCTGGCTTTTATAAACGCTTTCAAGCTACACGCTCCTGACAGAAGATTAATTAGTCAGGAAGCCAAGAAGGAACACATGCAACCTGAACCTTGCTCGGCTAATCGCATAAAAGGAAGAACAAAAGCCGCTCCTTACGGCAAAAAACCCTCCCCCGGTACCCCCTGAGATTGCGATCCGTCGGTAGCGCACCGCTGCTGCGGGACGCGGGGGTTTGCTTTCAAAAGGGAGAAAGAAAAGCTTGTTCAGCCGTCAAACCAACTGCAGCACGGGCAGAGGCAGGCACCGCCAGAAAGCCGTTCCTCACGCTGCTTCAGCCAGCAAGCTCCAGATTGCCCCAGCAGCTCCTCTTTCTCTACTGCTGAAGCTCAGGCAGCGATGGGAGAGGGGCGATCCTCTAACTTTTAAGAGGATTTCAAATCCGAGGCAACGCACGCTGGAAACTGGGGAGTGTCGTAAGATGGCAGAGTCAGGCACTGAGGAGCGCGGAGCCCTTATTTCGAAGGATAAACACTGAACTAGAAACACATTTTGAACTGTCATCAGCTGCTAGATCAAAGAGTCTGACAACACTTCAAGGCTTATTTTGCAGTCTCCTGAAAACTTCGTTTCAACGTTGCTGGAGATAATGAGCTGAAATAGCACCGCTAACGCAGAAACGTGTCATAACTCATCCCGGGCGCAGACAATCCTGCCAAGGGCTCCCTAAGAGACATGCTTCTGGCGCTCGGGAAGGAATCGTAAGGCAAAACTGCCCGGGAAGGACGGGTTTGCTTCATCGCAGGACAACGCTGTCGGAAAAAGGACCCATTCCAGCTGCAATAAGCCAGGGAACCCACTCGGGGATGTTTTAAGAGTCGTGGCGTAGGCAGGCAGATCACAAAATGCCCCAAAGGGAAAATATCCTCGCCCCCTCTCCGAACAAAGCAGCAACAGCACCAAACACCAAAACCAGTGAGAACAGAGCAAAAAAAACCCAAACTGAACAAAACCCGCCCCAAACCCCCCCAAAACCCACCAAAGAAAATTCCCTTTTGGCTCAGATGGGAACGTGCTGCCACCTGCGGATGAAAGCAAGCAAAGCAAAGCCACCTTGAAGTACAACCACACCGCAGACGCTGCGCCCGCCTTCAGCCCGAGCCGGAGCCAAACAGCTCTCGTTTGCCGTTTCAAGGGGTTTTAGAGGGTGGGGTTTTTTATCCTTCTGCCTCCCTTTCATAGCAACAGCCCGCATCGCTTGTTCCTGAACACCCCTCAGCGCGGGGTGCGCTACAATAGAGCGTACTGTAGATGAACAGCCTCGCGTTTATTTCTGCTGGCTACCCCATGAAGAGGTGGCAGATGCCTCTTGCTACGTCTAATAAAAGAGCCCATTTTATTAAAATTTCCTAGTTAACCCTTGGGAGTTATTACCAACTAAGAGCACCGGGGTAGAGACGTCTCTCTGATAACTCTTTTAGGAGGGTTGGGTGCCAGTTATCTGGAAACAAGTGCACGAGAAGGAACGATCGGACACCGTGACTGGAATACAACCAGTGGCTGCTAAAAACTTAAAAGCGTCGTCTTAACAGGTACAGCCCCAGCGCTGATTTAGAAATGCTTTGGCCACGTTTGGGCCCCTAAAAGCTGCTGCCTCACGGCCTGAAGAGAAGCTGAACAGGATTGCCAACGCTGATGGTAAACGCACTGGAATCTGGGAGGTTAGAAATGCCCCAGTGAGCGCAGGTTAAAGGCCTGTAATTGTGCATTTCGCAGCGAGTTCCGCCTGCCACTGTTAAGAGGCGACAGAAATGGTAGTTTACAAAGAGGTTCACTGCAGCATTTTGTAACAAGTTTTGTATTTTTAAATGCAGCAGATGCCACATCATGTAGATGTAGATGTCCACGCTGTCATTGTGGACAGAAGCTGTTATTACTGAGAGTGAGGGTGCGGTACGTAACGAGGAAGTTAATGATACACATTTCCAGTTGCCTAATTCTATTGAAAATAAAGAGCCTGTCTGAGCTGGTCGAAGAGAAAAGGAGCTTTATCCTCTGTCCTGTCTCCCTCTAAGTACAGCAGTTCAAGTTGCTGTCCAAACTGCCTTTTTCTTTTTTACCATACCGTGGCGTCATACGAGAAGATGGCTCGACGGGGCACATTCCAAGATGTTAACGCAGAAAGCGTTCGGTGCCGTCGAGCCATTTACAATAAGATATTTCACACAGACTGCCTTCTCCTTTCTCTACTCACGGCCATCTGATGTCGGCACAAATGTCATTATTGGAACACCCACCTGATTTGCATAACTAATTTCCGGGCGTAAACAAGCCCCAGAGGATTTTAGCACAGAAAACACACGCTGAACCTCTGAAGTCCCAAATCTGCTCCAGCTCTAGGCAGCAGCACTACCCCACACCTGTGCTCTGCACCCAGTTGTACGGCCACCCCTTGCTCACATCTCCTCCCCGTTTGCTTCCTGCTTCGCATTCACCAGCAGAAGGCACGCGATTCATCAACTGGACCAACACCCTCAATAAACTTGCACCCAGAAGCCATTCTTTTGGGGGGGGGAGGTGGGTTTGGCCGCCCTTCACACAGCAAGAGGTTAAATGACATTTTAGTCACAGCCGGGCGATTCCTGCTGCCACGTCCCAGTGTGGCCAGTATGAAACAGAGTTCGCTCACCCGCTAGCCTTGTGCTAATCTCAGCTGCTCTGCTGACATCTGGATATACCCAATATTTCATTACCACCTTAAAAGGCTGCTGTACCCGAAGACTGCTTTTGTATATAGGTGCTTAAGATGACTGCAAATCAGCTATCGCGGAAACACACATAAACAAACACCCACCTTCATCCACGGTAAACTGACAGCTCTTGTCATTGTAGAAAAGAATTTTCTTCTTATCGGGGCGATTGACAAAGATGATCTGGTCCCCTAAAGCCTCGAGAAGAAACGCAAAAGAACAACTCAAAATCACTTCGTTTCCCAGAAAGAAGGATTCCAGCTTGAACAACAGTCCCGGGTCTCATGCTGCAACAAGCACAACAAACTGGAGAAGCGGCAAAGTAACCGGCAAAGAAAAGCACCCAAAGCGGACGCTGACGCTTCGTACCCTAAGGAATCAGAGGTGAAACGCGGAGGACCGAGACCGAGGTAGAGAAGCAGAACTAAATGCCTACAGCTGGAATGCGGGAGATGGGGAGTTTTCTGTGGGAAAAGCTTCGAGAGCCGCGCCGAGACATCAGCCCAAATCCGAGAGGGTGAAACCCAGGAAAAGCTACAACACTAGACCCTCGGAAATAGCTTTTGAATTCTCAAAGAAACAGCTCGGGGGAAAATTCTCTCTCAGACCTCTGAGAAGCTCCCGTCTCCCCTTTGAGAAGCCAGCCGGAGCAGGTCTGGGGCGTCCAGACACGCGCTACTCACCTTGATAGCTTTCTGGGCATTGGGCAGCCCTTCCTCGATATCTTCTAAAAGGATCCCTCCCAGCCCGCGCTGGTCGTGCTTGTCCAAGAGCCTGAGCAGAGCCTTTTTGTCTTTCAAGTTGTACTTGGGTTTGAAAGCATACTTCCCATCTACAACTTCTATTTTCGGATTGTTGACTAGAGCCTGTAATAGGGACATAAATTTTAAACCTTGAAAAAGAGCACACGCTCGTATTATTTTTTTATTTTTTTTTCTTTTCCTGGCGTGCTTTTGAGCGGCTCGAGCGCGTCAGCCACACGTTACAGCTGCCAGTCTGGAGATTTCAGTTTGAAATGGATTTTAAATCCTTGGATGCTAGATCCATCAGCCTAGGCATAATTTGCCACAACGTAAAGCACAAAGCACCGAAGGAGGCTTAACATCCTTCACTTACTGCCTTCGGGCTCAAAGGTCCACGCAGCCTCTTAGGGCAGAAAGCTGCACGCATTCCTTTATGAGGAAGGAATGAAAAAAAAAAAAGAGGGAACGCAAAAAGAAACGTGCTTTGGCCGACGAGGAAGTGCGAACGCACGACTCGGCCTGTCAAGCTCGGGTCGTGCGGGTGTTAGGAATGTGAAAAGCATTAACCTGGGATGAACAACACAGGAGTCAGTCTTCCCCAACTGCTGTCAAGTGGCACCAGCAGCTGTAGAAGAAATTGAGAAGAGCAGACCTCCTGCACAGTAGGGTTTGACTTATGGTGCCAGCTTCAGAGGGAGGCTGACCACAAGCTCGTGGGCAATTGAAATGATTTGAGATATGCACCGAGTCAGTTTTGCTGTGCAGCCAGTACCCCAACGGAAGTTCTACCTGTAACAGAGGGCAACTCTACTTAGTTTCTTCTGCAGATGCCAGCCTGACCCTGAAAGGAGAAAGAGAAGAGACACAGAAGGAAGAAAGGAGGGAGGAAACACCCGTAACAGAGAAGGTAACGAATTCTGGTGTGCTGCAGAGTATCTGTTCGCCTCTTCTCATCCAGCAACCGTCAAGTGATAATTTTACACGCGCTTCTTGGAAGGAGCTTTTTCCTTCCATCTTGATGTTCTGGTTTCTTACAGAAACAACCCGGAGCTACCTTCTAAAAGACTTTGGCCATGACGAGCTTCCATCACAACCGATCCTGCCAGACTGGGGGTTTCTGTACCCCAGACTATTAATATTCGACTATTAGTTAGACTCTTATTAGACTATTAATAGACTATTAGCAGCAACGGAAGGCTACAGGCTGTGTTAGCTAAAACCATCCTGGATTTACTACGCAGAGATTTTTTTTCTCCCGTGTCCCGACAGCCTTTACTACTCTGTTGCGAGGCTTTTACGTATCACGCGTGCAAAGCCAGGCACGCCGGTCAAGTACCAATAGCAAATACAGTATCGTGCTGATCTATTAATCTCAGGAATCCCACAAAGACATTCCGATCGACGAAGCGCGAAGAGGAACACGGTGGCAAGTTACAGGGAATCTGTAGGAACTCGGCCTAGCATCTAGAATGAGCCTAATCAGCCCCGGGCAGGGGAATTTGCAGACCTATTACCCCACAACTTCAGGTCAGAAGCCTTCGTTTCAGCACGTGACAACTAGAAGCCCATTGGGTTAGTTAACTAGAACCCTTCGGGTTAGTTAACGCGACATCCTCGGTATCGGAAGAGTTCTCCGCTTGAATTTTTTTTTTAAGGGAAGCTCCTCAAGAAAAAGAGCTCGTTTATATACAATTAGCAACGGATAAATTCCATTTTCACGGGGCACGAAAGATACTCTGCGTGTAACAATTCTAACAGTCCTTAAGGGAGTCAGAACAGCTTTCATTTCACAGATCCCTCAACAAGACAGACAGACGTGTGAACAGAGGTCATTTCTTAAAGGGGAGGATTACGTATTTATAGAGCTCGTAATTAAATAAACGCGTATAATTCAGGTTTATCGTACTCCTTTATCTCTAATGAAAACCTAAGCAGATGTTTCCGTTACCTCGCTCATTAACCATTGCTTCTGCTTGAGTCCGATATCTAAATGCTGTGTTTCATCCAAAATCTCTTCCAGGGTTAATGGATGTGTATCACCCCGCTGGTGCCGAGTCTGGAAAAGCAAAGGGGATTTATGAGAGCTCCGTACTTCTTTTAGTCAGCGATTCGATTATCGTGATAAATAAATACATCAGCGGAACGTCGCGACAAAACAACCGCTGCAAAACGAGGGTAGACGCGGCACGCGTAGCACATGAGTTTCGAGTTTGGGGTCTCGAGAACGTAAGGAAAAAAGAAAACCTTCTGAGAAGGCCGACAAAGTCACCTGTCAAGCAGCAAATGACACGTCATTTTGATAGACAGCTCACGAATCCTAAAAGCTGAAAGCACCTTGCAGTTCCTACTTCTACTGCAAATAAAAACCGTTACCCTGGTTTTAAAGCGACCTGGAACGGTTAGGATTTCAGTAGCGGAACAAGACGCCGAGCGTTCCGGTTACTGACAGCATTTTGAAGGCAGCAAGCAGTTCTACAAATTCCCACACTCGTGGTAAAAGAGTTTGAAAGATCCAGCGTCTTCAGGAGAGAGAAGGACGAACTGAAGCGTTTAAAGCCATTGTAACTTCACATCAGAACACCGTACCTTCATATAATTCACTATTTTAGCAAGGACTCCAAACTTGTAGCCAGAGCCTCCCGAGAGGGCTTTCAAGTTAAATGATCCATTGCTGTGATCTACAAAAAGAGAAACCAAACAATTAAATGATGCTTTCGACGACACCCTGTCCGCTCTGCGCTCCACCCCCTTCTCCCTCTACCCCCAGAAGCTTTCCGAGTGCCAGCTCTGAACGGAAACGCCTGCGGCACGAGCGCACGTGCTGCTCCAGGGCCACAGAGCGACCTGTCGGCGACAGACGTGGCTCTGGAACGCTTCCGAGTGCCGTAAACATCAAGTTTTTGGGACTTGACCTTTAAGAAAACAGCGTTACTGCCATAATAGCGCGTGGTTTAGGATCTGTTCAGCCGCAGAATTAATCATTTACGCTACGTTATTTCATGCTGAAATAAGGCCCCGCGGTTTTGCCCGGCGCACAGCTCTGCCAAGAGCCTCGTGCTGCTGAGGGATGGGAGCAGGAAGTTTCACTTCTTCCCCAAAGGTACTCAGCAGTTACACAGCAGGTGAAGGAAGGCTGCGCTCGCTCAGGGGTTTGGCATGGCAAAAAAAAAAAAAAAGAAAGAAAAAAGGCAAAAAAAGGTCCCCACACTCTAGAAAATGAACCTAAGATGTTCGACAAAGACCCATCGCCCCGCTAAGTAAGCGGCAGCCTTTGAGCTACCTTCGCTCTGTTTCAATCCAGATGCCCTCGCCCACTCCTTCACGGCAAACCTCAAACTACGTTTCCAAAGTCCCCGTGCTTCAGGTGAATTTTTTTTCATGTCTGTCCCACGCCATCTCAACCCACTCAATCCGCAGGTCACTGTAACGGGCGACCGCAGAGCGGGAATTTTGGATGTAGTCAAATCTCAAAGGAATCCACTGAGAGTTACCGGGAAGATGTGATGGAAGCTGGTGCCAGTAGAGTAAAAATGAGAATTGCTGAAGGAACAAATGTCAGCTTTAAACTCGGCAGCCGGTAACGCAGCGAAGCTCGCGAAACGGCACAGCTCACGCGTGACATCGTATTAGAGGCTTTACGGAGCACAACAATTCTAAAATTAACCAAGAGCAGTCGGAAGAACTCCAGCTACAGAGGAACATTTTATTCTGGTTACTAAATTAAGATGGGAAGAGGGAGAAAACCGAAAGCCAGCTCCCTCTGAAAGTGCAGCCTATAGGGATTTTCCCCTGCAGGGTTCCCTTTTGTCGTTAAATATTAATGCCTGGGCGGGACGTGTCGTAAATTAAAAGGTCATCCACGTAACAAGAGGTCTACAGCGAGTCAGGTAAATTCAGAGGTGCAACAAACGGTTCAGACGACTTATCACCTATGTGTTCTGTCAGTGGAATCAAGAAGATGATCTGTTTAATCTGCCCGGCCACAGCCCGCCCCAGCTCCTGACGAGCGGACCTAACGGCACGGGGAAGCTGGAAATCCGCAGATATTAACACTTCAAACGTCGCGGCGCGACCGGCTGCTTTCCAGCTCAAAGCAAAGCGGGGTCGCGGCCGCCGCCGCCCTCCCGGCGCCGTCCTCCGCTAACGAGCTCCTCCCGAGCACAAAGGGCGCCCCGAGAACGGGGGTGGGGAAGGGGTTTGGTTCTTATTCGAGACAGCGAGAGTCAAAGCGGTGAATGATTTCCTGCTGGGGTTGTAGGGGTTGATGCCAATGAGCATAAAGGAAGTTGTCAGCAGCGTCGTGCTCTGGCCAATGGTAGGAAAGCTCCATCTTAGCTGTGCCATAGGCTGCGTTAAAAAAAGGGACCAGAACAGCGCTCTTTCAGCATCCTTTCAGACAAGAGGTAGGTGTGTATCGTTTTCTAACGTTGTCGTAGGTTTGTCTTGATTACCGAAAGCAAATATGCCTGTAACCTTCCAGCCTCCTTAGCAGCAGAGTGATTTCTCTCTAGGTTTAGCAGGCTTTTATTCCGCCGAACGCAGACGAGCTCGTCTTGCACTATCAGACGAGCACTTTCACCATCTGTGCACTAATGGAAAACTGATAGCCGCTCCATCTTACAGCAAAGCGAATACGCCAAGCCAAGCCTCGGTAAACAAAAGGGATTTCATGCTTACCGGGGAGGCAGCTCGCTTTCTGCAGCCTCACGTTCCTTGTAATTAATTGATTCCAGGCGTTTCTTACAGAAAGGACAGCGAAAGGATTTCCCTTAAAACAAAGGCAGCTAAACCTGACATTTCAGAAGCGTTATCTCCCAAGTGGCTGTTCAGTAAACGGTATCAATGTAGCCGCTTAAAAGAGATCTACGCTCGGCGGCTACCTTAGAAATCTGGTCTAGGAAATTCGGTACGTTGGGGTAGGAAGAAAATCCCGTTGCACATTATTATCATGCGTGCAAACACCGGAGCAGCGATCAACACAATGCATACAGCCTGGAATCCACCTGAGCTTTGTAAGTGCTATCAGCCCGAGATGTCTCCTCGCTGCTTTCTTAAACGGGGCTGCACTGAAATGATTTTTTTGCCAGTCATTTCCCTCTGCTGCATGAACACGGTTTCAAATAAAGCTGCTCCTCTGCAGTGCCTAAAGACGATGATACTTCTCAACTCAAACCTAACAGGGACGCTACAGAAGCCGAGTCATTAAACATTTAGCTCGCTGCGTTTTGGACACGTCCAATAGCTGAGCGGCCTTCAAATCCGACCGGCTTACGATATGAATTTAAATTGTGCCGTTACAAAAGAAGCAAACCTGCGCAAAACCAGGCGGGCGTGGACAGCTTTCAAGGGCGTTAGCCCTAGTAGGGCTCTGTTGATTCTGAAGGCTCGGCGACGGCTCCTCCCATCTGGTATTTTAATAACGACGGCCACGCGTAGCTGGTATTTAACTGCCTCGCCCCAGTCAAATCTAAAGAGATCACCATCATCCTCGAGAAGCACGAACCACCTCCGGCACGGGCATTCGGTTCCACCTCCCCCCTCAAAGACGAGCGTCTCTACGCTGCGCAAACCGCCGCCCCAACGGTGGCCGCGGAGGGGGAAGGGGCCGGCTGCTGCCTGGGAAGCCAGAGATGTTCCTCTGCTCTCAGGAACGGAGCTACCACCGCCTCGGCCGAGAGCCGGGCCAGCCAAGGGGCCTGGCTGCACGACGCAAACACGCGCGGGCTCTGTGGCAGAGCCACCTCTTCATTGCTTTTAGCGATCACTAAATTTTGCACTGGTGGAAATGGTTCGATTTTGTGCTTGGTGTTTACACAGCGAGCAAACTTACACGTCACAGATGCCAACAGATTGCTGACTCTTTGAAAACTGTTTTGGAAGTTCAAACCAAACCCCCTCCCTTTTCTCTCCCGAGGATATTCTCTCGCCGTTTAAAATACGCATTTAAATCCTGCTTGTTTTAATTACCCTTCAAATCCTTTCCTTCAGCCCCCCTTCAAAAACACGCCGGGTGTTTTCAGCCCGGGTCAGCTTCCTGAGCCGTTACCAAACCAAGGCGACACTCTCAAAGCCAGGACCCAACTCAGCTTGGCAGTATTTTTAGCTTGGAGTCGCTCTGTAAACTTTTGTTTAAGAAACAAAACAAAAATAATTGAATCAATTCCATCCATCTTTGTCACACTTTGCGTCTTCAATTACAAATCTTCCTATTCCGTTGCAGATTTAGCAGAGGAAATGGTAATTTACTGCGACCGCTCCAAGAAATCTCTGCACCAAATGCTAATGTCAGGTAGCTTCCCAACGATCACAAAAACTCCTTGCTATTTCCTCAAGGGAATACAGAGATGGGACTCCATCCACAGCCAGCTTCCCTCAGTTTCCAGGGGCGAGGCCAGGGAAAGAAGGAAAACGGGGGCAAAAGGAGATACGTGCTCTGAGTGTAAAGGTGTTACTGCCAAGCACCTCTCTAATTCACAGAGCAATTCCGAGACAGGCAAAACCACCGCAGATATGCTCCGGAAATTACCGAGGCACAGCCCGCTCTCGCACTTTTGAGCAACGGCCCTTCCGACAGAGCCAAAAGCGGATCTGCCGCAGCCAACTCCTCGTTTCATCTCTCCCCCGCGCCACAAAGCGGTTTTTATTTCTGCTGGGTACAAACGAACAGTCCTGGACCACAGACAACATTCCTTTCCTAGCAGTTAAGCGGAGAACGCAGCTGAAAATAAGCAGTCGGAACTCCTCCGCAAAGGTCGGGTTGCCTTGTTATCTATCCTCACGACCACGGCACCGCAAACAGGCCGAGATTTCCAAGTGCTGCTGTTTGGGCAGCCGAAGGAAACAGTCAGATTTCAAGCGTAACGTTGTTCTCCTCAACAGCAGAACAGCCAGGGATAATAATAAGCAAGTCAGAAAATCCGGCCTGGGGAAATCAGAGGAGTTTCGCGGGGTTAACAGGTCTGTGCTAACAGGGACGTCCAACACGGTGAGGTTGAAGGAACCAGGATTGTTATTTTTGTGCTAGAACAAATGACCTAAAGCTCAGCCCCATTCTTTGGGAACATCCTCCAAAATAGTTATAGACAATACTTTTTTCTTTCTTTTTTTTTTTTTTTTTAAGAGTGATTTTTTATTGTTCCCAGATAGGAAAAATAAAAAGCGGACCAATGACAGAGCTGGCCGTTTGGAGTCTGGTACTTTGGCGAGCAAATATGAACGTGCAACAATCCACGTTTGAGAGCTCTTAGTGCGAGCTTAAGTTCTTTGTGTTTGGGCTAAAAAATCACAGCATGTTCTCAATTAACAGAGCCCTCAACGGCTTTCTCTTTTCTGTTTCAGCCCCCAGATCCGCGACAGCGAGCGGGCCGAGACAACCCCTCAAGAATGGCAACCCTCAACTCCACTCACTGGAACGAGACTACATCCATTTCCCACCACCTGGGCTTTCAAGTGCAAAAAATTTACCCGTTCCACGATAACTGGAACACCGCCTGCTTTATAATTCTGATCATATTCATCTTTACGGTCGTTTCTCTGGTGGTGCTGGCTTTCCTCTATGAACTGCTAGACTGTTGCTGCTGCGTGAAAAATAAAACTGTGAAAGACTTGGAGAACGAGCCCAATCCGGTTAGAGCAATGATGAACAGCTTCAGGAAGCGTCAGACAGAGGTGGTGTAGGAAGGACTGAGCAGCAGCACTCGAAGAACGCTCAACACCTTGAATGAAGCCTCTTGTACCTTACACGAGCGAGTCACGTGCTTTTTTTTTTGTTGTTGTTCCTTTTGGATTTCAATGTAACAGCAACAGTTGTTGGTTTGTCTCCGGGTGAGGACTTGAATAACCGGTAAAGGCGTTCCAAGTGCTTAGCACAAGGGTGATGTGTTGTGGGGGAAGAAAGGGGTTGGTTTCTAAATGAACTTTTGTCGTTTCTATTGAGTTGCTGGTATAGATCTTTGTCTACCTGAAGGAACAAATGTTGCCTAACTCGCATAAAACTGTGTTGCTTAACTGGAGAAAACGTCGATAAAAACGCTCAACAATCTGATCGCACGTGGTGCAAAGACACGGCGGCGTCCTCTCGCCGCGGCCAACCGCCCAGAGGCGGGAAAGACACACAGAGGGTGAGGAAAAAAATCTGCGAGGCGGAAGGGTTGAAGGGCAAGAGATCCCAGGAGGCAGGAGGGGCCTGGGCGATCTCTTGCCTTGGGCAGCTCTTCCTGTTACGGGTTCCTCGCTTGTAGAAGAGAGGGGGGTGGGAGGAGAAGTAAGCTGGCACAAGCCCTGCCCCTAAAGTGGTCTTTTCAAACCTCCTGTGGTACAGCGTGACCCCTTCTCCCTCCTCCTCTCCAGTTCCACAGAACTGCTCCCCCCTTACTTCATATTCAACCTGTTAAACAACCTCTGGGCGCCGAGAAGTTGACTAATGCGCTACCCAAGCATACGGTAGTGGTACTAGAGTCTGGGAGAAACAGGGATGCTTTTCTGCCTCTGGTAACCGCAACACTCCAGGGAGTCAGACATGCTGGAACTATCATCCCCACCGTAACTTTTCAAAGCTGAACTGGAAGTGCCCGAGTTCTCCCCGGGGAACGCAAGCAGATGGGTCGCAGACCTCCCACCCCGGTGACAGTGGTTCTGCCCAGCAGCTGTCACCATGCTTCACCGAGGAGGCCACGCCACGAGAAGCCTCCCGCTGGAGATGGCAGGACAGACGCACAGCCAGAAGGGACTGTGTTTTGCACAAGAGAATCTCAGCTCGCTTCATCAGCCGGCTGACGCGTCCCAGAGAGTTCTCGCTCGCGCCTTTCTCACAACCTGACCGCAGATCTGGACATAAGGAAGGACTTGCTCATTTGCCTCAAGCTCTTGCTGGTTGGTGAGATGGAGTCACAAGATACCGGGGCCACGATCAACCAGGACAGCTAGTCTAGTGATTCACCTGGAGAAGAAAGCTCCCTTCCCCCATCGCAAAACGACGCGACTGCCGCTGCGCTCGTCTCCGACACGCTCGTCACGGTGAGGCTTCACCGGAGAACGCTGTCAGCTCAAAACCAAACCATAAGCACAATTTAATGGGAGCTGACGCCCCAGGGACGAGACAGCTTCCCAGCAAGGCGTACGATGAAGATAGCGCGAGCGATGCTAATGCCTCCCGCCGTCAGGGACGCCGGGTAGATGCCTCGTTACTTTTCTGCTGTACTCGACAGCCTCAGCCCTGCATCACCAGCGTCCTGCTCAAGAGTGGCCATCGGGACACGCCGAACTACTTAAGGTGCCTCGTGCCTGAAAGAGAACGCTCTGACCGGCACCAGGACTGCCGGCCGCTCGCAGAGCTCCTACGAAACACCCCTCACCCCTGCACACCAGAAGGCAGCAACGCAGCCAGCCCCCGCCACGCTGCCTTCGTCCTCTCGTGCCTTCCCGAGAAGCACACGCGACGAAAAATCTTGGGAGTCGTTCCAGCTGCTCACTTCACAAGTCTGTAACGAGTCTATAACAAGGAAGAGAAGACAAAGATCTCCCCTCGCGCAACCCTAGAGCCTCAGGACGATTCTTCCCCACGTGCAGGTGAGGTCGTGAAACAGTCCCTGGAGATCCATCGAGACAAAGGTCTTGAGATAAAGACTAAGACTTTGGCCACAACTTACTATTCGTTAATAAAAAGAAATAAAGAGATGTGATTGATTTCATTTCTTTTCCAGTCACTATTCTGAACAGAGTAAAGCTGGCAGTTTCCCTTTCTCTCAAATAACTTGTCCGAATAACGATTTCAAGTAACTACGGCAATAACCGTTCTCCCTGGAGCGCTTACCACAGACCTTCGCACGCAGAGGCCACACTGAGCTCTGCAGCCATTTGAAGTTTAGCACAACCTCAAAGCCTCTCCTCCCCAAAGAAGTGACAAGGGCAGGTTCTCCGAGTCACAGAATCAGAGAGCGAGGGAGAACCTGCAGGGGCTGCACACCCAGGGACTATCGATGCGTCAACACAGTCGCTGTGGCATCGCTCATCACCTCCGTGGCCACTGCACACAAACTAGGGCCGATCGGCTTCGCCTTCGTTTCTTCAGGGGGCGGGATGGGGATTCTTTGACACTGGGTTTTTACTCCGCCGCCCCAAGACCCATCCCTGGCGCGCGCACACGTGCTGATAGGCACCTGACAATCGAACGAAAAGTGGGGTTAGGGGCAAAGGGCTTTGCGGCATCACAGGGCAACCTGTGCTGCTTGTGGCTGCTTAAGCCAGTCAGTCACTTGCCAGCCTCAACATTCGTTCTCAGCCAGCTCCCAAGAGGGACAAAGTCGGTCCGCTCGCCCTCCATTCTTTTCCTTCCGTCCTCGCCGCTTCTGCGGCGGCCGGTAAGGAATCTCCTGGGGGAAACGAAGGGAGGCCGAACTCATTCTGCAGAAAAATAGTTTAGAAACCCTCAAACCTTTTTGGTACTGTCTGGAATGAAACCCGCAGCGTCCAAGGTAAAGCACATCTCCTCCCAGCCGCGCGCTCCTGTTTGCCAGCTGCAAGAGCGCTTAAAGAAACACCCAGCAATTCCACTGTCTTGATCTGCTCTGCCGCTTGGCCACCTTCTCTCTCCACTCAAACACTCCCCAGCACTCTCCCATTTGACCCAGCCACCCTCTTCCTGCCTCCCCAGCCCTCTGCCCCAGCAAACTGCTCTCACTCGGGGTACGCAGCTCGAGGTATTTGACGTAGAATTTTATTTTATTTGGAGAATGTGGCAAAGGAACCGATAGAAACCAGGTCTCCTTTGATTAATTTTAAACGCCCGGCTCCTAACTTTGGTGCCCTGAGGAGCTGTAGGTACCTGGGTGAGCTCCCTGCTCTTCTGCTCAGATAGAAGATGCTCCACTCCCCCCGTTGTCCGTGACATTTTTCAACGTTCTTTTTAGCAGGGTCCCCGGGGTCGCAGTGTCCAGGCGGGTTGGGAATCTCTCCAGAGAAGGAGACTCCACAGCCTCTCTGGGCACCCTGGCACAGGCTCCCACCCCCTCACACTGAAGAACTTTCTCCTGCTGCTCAGGTGGAACCTCCTGGGCTCCAGTTGGTGCCCCCCTGTCCTGTCACTGGGCACCACTGACCAGAGTCGGGTCCCATCCTCTCGCCCCCCTAAAGGGCCCTTGAGCTCTTGCTCAGCGTTGCTCAGCTCCCCTCTCAGGCTGCTCTTCTCCAGCTGCACAGCCCCCGGTCCCTCAGGCTGTCCTGGGCACAGAGATGCTCCAGCCCCTCAGCAGCTTCGTGACCTCTGCCGGACTCTCTCCAGCAATTCCAGAACATTATAGAAGTTGCAAAATCCATCTCACAAATGGACAGTCTACAACTTACAGTCAACAAACTTAACTCTTAGGTGCTCTCTTGCCAGAAAGACAGAGGAGAGAAACAGAACGAGACCACGTGTACTCCCGTGGGTCCAGCACGCACCGAGACCCACAGATCAGAGCTCAGCTTCATACAAAACAGTATTTCTGGCAGCAGCAGCTACTCCAGCTAACAGCAAACAAGTCACAGGACGAGGCCTGACACGTACACGTGGTAGCAAAAGCGTTTCTACCTCTTGCACCAGCCAATATCTTATCAAAAAGCGACAACATAAGGGAAATAAGAACAATGGCCACTAGCAGAGTTCTGATAGCCAGATAAACCGATTCCTACTAACAAAGCAGAGCTTAGAGGCAGCCAGGGGAAAATACAGGCCGGCTGTTGAACAGGGGACTGTCACCAACCTGCGCTCTGCTTTGAGCTTGAGGAGCCACCTTGTTCTACCTTTGCTTTCTTCTTTTTTGAAGAGGAGGAGTCAGAAGATGGCGCTGGCCGTTTTTCTACCGCTGGCGTGGAGAGGGCACGCTTTTTGAACAGCTCTCGCTCTCTCAGTAAGCTTGGATCCATAATTCTGTTACGAGAAGGGGGAGGGAAAAGGCGAGACATGGATATGGGGGTCGAGGGGATATTTGAGACCAGGGATATGGCTCTGTGAAGTTGTTTATTTGCTTGCACCCTTCTCTTGGACGTTAAGCAGGTGGGGATTGGGGGTCGGGGCCCCCCCACCTGAGCCCCTGGGCAGGTGCAGGGAACGCGGTTTCGGGCTCAGGCCGGGCCTCACGCCAACGGGGAGAGGCGCCGGGGCCGCCCGCCGGCCTCGCGGACGGGACTCGTTGGCCAGGGCCGCAGCGTTCATTATTGGGGGAGGGCGAGGGGAAGGGGGGGGAGGGGG
>JAAGNO010007565.1:1953-64375 GCA_033439905.1 Ceryle rudis | reverse complement strand
CATTTTAATATGCCAAAAGGAGCTCTCTTCAGATCAGAGATGAACTGCCAATGAGAACTTCTCTGCTGGCTTTTCCTTTTGTTCCTACTGTAAAAGCTCTACTGTTGGGGGGGGGTACGGGAGGGAGGGTGGCGGTGCTGGGGGCGCTGCGAGCCGGGCGGTAACAGCTGCCCCTCGTCCCCAGGGCTGAGCACGGAGAAGGCCGCCGCCTTCACCCGGCGGCTGCGGGCCGAGCCGCAGTTCCTGCTGGCTCAGAATGTGGCGACGTGCAACGACCCGCTGGAGGTGTGTCTGCAGCGGCAGGTGGTGCAGGACACGGTGCAGGTTTTCCAGCATGCTGTGCCCGCCGAGGGCAAGCCCGTCACCAACCAGAAGAACTCCGGTAAGGGGCTGCCAGGAGAGGGTCGGTGCCCGAGAAGGGGTGCGATCCGTCAGCGGCTCTGGGGTTTGGGGAGGCAATGATGTAATGCTGACTGACTACGCTCCCGGCAGCGGTGGCTGCCCCGGGAGCCCTTCCATTGGGCTTCAGAGCAAAACTGAATGCCTGCAGCATCTTCTGCAGTTAATAACACTCTGTAGACTTGCAGCATTTGCCTCTTCTCCCATCTCTGTGGTCCAAGTTAAAAGCAGTTGAGACCTGTGTCTGCAGTAATAGATTTTGGAACTTCTTACGAGCTTTTTGGTACTTTACAATCCCAGCCAGCAGTGAGCCGAAGGCTTGAGGCAGAACTGTGTCATGAGTCTTGTGTTTAAGGTCTCAGAGGAGACCTTCCTGCCCTTTTCAACTTCCTGAAAGGAGACCGTAGCCAGGTGGGGTCTGTCTCTTCTCCCGAGTAAAAAGTGATAGGAAGAGAGTGAATGGCCTCAAGTTGTGCCAGGCAAAGTTTAGGTTGGAACTGAGGAACAATTTCTTCCCCAAAAGGGCTGCCCAGGGCAGTGGTGGAGTCCCCATGATCCCTGGAGGGGTTTCAAAGCTGTGGAGATGTGGTGCTGAGGGACACGGGTCAGTGGTGCCCTGGCAGTGCTGGGTTAATGGTTGGGCTTGGTGATCTGAAAGGTCTTTTCCAACCAAAGCAATTCTATGAGTCCAAAAAAAGAAGTTACATAGCTCTTGCATACAGACATTCCAGTTTAATTCTTGTTCCTTTGATTTCTCAGGGAGATGTTGGATCTTTTCCTGTCTCAATGCAATGCGTCTTCCTTTCATGAAGAAATACAACATCGAGGAGTTTGAGTTCAGTCAGTCCTATCTCTTCTTCTGGGATAAGGTACAGTAGTACAGGTCACGGGTTGTGCTATGCCTTACACAATCAAGTGTTAGCTTTGGGACAGTTTCTTTTAGGCTGGACCGTCTTAACAATCTAGGTGGCAAACGTGAGAGAGACTGCAAAAGTTCTTTAAACATCTATTTTAAATGCGGGTCAAGCCAAGTGGGACCTTCCCATCAAGAAGAAGGTTGTGAAGATGTGAAGGTTTTGGAATGGTGAAGGTTTTCTTTGAAGTGTTGTGCGTATTTCAGAAGTTACTTGTAGGAGGCTCAGGAAACCTGACTGTAACTTTGTCTTGAGCTTTCAGTGGTGCTTGCGATCTGATCTGCAAGCTGTGTGCCTGCGAGAGAAAAATCTAGTGCTGGTTTGGGCCCGGCTTCATTGCATAACTTCTGTTTCACATTTCCTCTTCCCTTACCCTCAGACTCTCTAGCTCACTCCTACATATTTGGTTTGTGACAGAAGTTTATAGGGTAAACCCTGGAATGCTAGAGGGGAAAAGAAGGACTTCAGGGAATGAGGAGAAGGTGACTTCAACTAGTTAGGGCTTCTGAAGACCTGAATACTAAGAAAGGAATGAATGCACAATATTATACTTAAAATACCTATTTTTTTTCCTGCCCTGTCTGTTTCAGGTTGAACGTTGCTACTACTTTTTAAATGCCTTTGTGGAAACAGCTCAGAAAAAGGAGCCTGTGGAAGGAAGACTGGTACAGTTCCTGCTCTCCAACCCCACAAATGATGGTGGACAGTGGGATATGTTGGTTAACATTATTGGTAAGGGAATTGGTTGGTAGGAGCCCTTCCTGAAATTGCAGGCTGGCTTGAGAGATGCGGGATGAAATAGAAGAAACTGAGTTTGAGACCCAGGAGTTTGCAAAGGGATATGATGCCATTAACCACTACCTCTTTTAATCAAAGACCTTTTTCCTTTTTTCATGCCAGATTATAAATATTAGGCTTAAATCTTGTCTGGGATCTTTACTCTTGCATGTTGCTGATGATAGAAGCTCAGAAGATCAACACAAGTAATGAGATCTCAGATTTCCTGGTTAATAAAAAAGTTCAATCCCTTTTTATTTCCCTCGTCAACTTGACATTGTTTATATATATCCATGTTTACAGGGTTTTTTTAGGGCACATGGTAAGGATAAACATTGCTAGACTAGGGTGTGTCTATAAGGCAGAAGCAAAACTACTTAAGAGTTGCCTGAAGAAAGATGGTATAGAGATCATGAGAGGGAAATGTGGAATGTGGCAATGCTGGTGTTACAAAGATCCAGCTGAAATGGGATCCTTACACTGACCGAGGAGGTACTTTTGTGTCTGAATTACCCTAGCATGTGCTTTAATTTGTGTTGTGAAACAGTGTGACACCTTTGTAAATCAACAAGCCAATAATATAAGTTTAGAATCACAAAAGGAATTTGTTTCTTTAAGCCTGGAGGTTACTTTTTCCCTATCCAATTGTTATAAATATTTAATCAGGGTGGAGATGATTTTGGATGCTGCTGTTGTATCCAGAGCCTTGCGTGGTGTGATCTTTGATTGGTATGGTGGTGTAGGAAGCACTTGAGCAGCTGCTGGTGTTTTACAGATGTTGAAGAGGAGATAAGGAATTTAGTCACTTCACCTTAGATAAAATGCACAGAATAATTAAGAGGCCCAATTCTTTAGAAGCTATTTCAGGACCTCAATTTTCAAGTAGGCATTTTTTTTTCTGGTAAAAAGAGCTTAAAAACTTTCAAGTGTTGATTTAAAAGATACTGATCAGTTCAGGAATTCTCCTTTTTGGGACCCCTGTGGAATGCAAACCAGAGATCAATGCTCGGTTGCAAATTAAAATGTAAACTTGGAATACTTGGAACCTTGAAATAAGACTTTCCCTTATTTCTCCGCAAACGCCGCCTGTGTTAGCTTTTACATGGATGTAAGCAGAAGCGTTCGTATCCACGCTGTGGGAAAGACAACTGTTAACCTACAGTTTTATTACTTTCTTTTAGAAAAGTATGGTGTTGTCCCCAAGAAATACTTCCCAGAGTCTCATACCACAGAGGCTACTAGAAGGATGAATGAGATCTTGAATCATAAGGTAAAATTGATTTAGATGATATAAGGGGAAGGGATGGGAATGGACCTGGTCCAAGTGGTGCTAGCCAACTTAATTTCTCTTTATTGACCAAATTTACTTGTTTTTACTCAAAGCTGCCTAAAGTCTCACCAGAGTCCGCTGTTAATCTTGAAAGAAGGTGTGTTTATAGACTGGCCATTGCCAGGCTTCAGTAGCTTGGAAGTACCCAACGTGGTTTTAGCAGCAATTGTTTCTAATGCTCAGATTTTCAGAAAGGTAACTCTTGATACGTGGCTGATTCCGTCTGTTTCCACAAAGCTAGTACTTGGCGTCTAGGTGACTTTTTTTCTGCCCCTTCAATATTTCATTTACCAGTATGCCAAAGTTTCTAGAGATTGCTGCCAAATTTGATGGAAAAGATTTTCTTAAAAAATGTATCTTTAAAACACTGAATCCTAAAAATCAGCATTCATTACAGAAGCGTGCAGCTTTGTCTGAAGAAAGGTGTAAGCTTGTGCCCTGAGCCACAGAAATGAATTAATTGGGGAAGATGCTAGTGTAGGTAGGGAGCTAAAAAGGCAATTAAAGCATATTTTTTACAGTGGACTTTGATTATTTTTCTTCCAATTCATATATTGCATGCTCAGGGAAAATTGCCTGCTGAAATCCACATTAAAAATGTAAAATATGTGCTGAAATGAGCTTAGACATAATGAATGGTGTTAATGTTATGCTGGTCTTGAACACCGCAAAGCAGCTGGTCTCGAGGGAGCCCCACTCACTGTTGGTGGCCTTATGGATGGTGACAGTAATGGGAAGCACGTGCTGCTCTTACTGCAATTCTGCATGCAGTGGGGAAACGCTCCACTCTTTGTATCGTCCCAGAGATCAATTATGCATTAGAACCGCAAAATAAATTTTACCCTCTGAAGACACAGGGGTGGTGATGTGTACGGATGCTGCCGCATCACTCGGGGATCCAAGAGAAGTCAGGTCTTAAAAAAAGCTAATGGCTCTGAGCTTCAAATCGAGGGTTGGAAAATAGTAATGGAGTTGAAGCTCTTTGTTAATTTCTGATTTTTTTTAATGGTCTTTTACTTTAAATAATTCAATTATCTTGATTATTTTTTAAGAATCACTGTTATCAAAACCTTCTGAAAGATATTTTGTTTTCATTTTGAAAACATGTTATGAAGGGTAAAATAGGTGCTTGAAACAACCAGATAGGAAGTCTTAAAACCTGATTAGGTGGCACCTTTCATACTCTTATAATAAAATTACCTTCCCCTCAAACAGATGAGAGAATACTGTTTGCGGTTAAGAAATATGGTGGAAAGTGGAACAATGAAAGGAGAACTTTGTGCTGCAATGGACACGATGATAGAAGAGGTAAAAATACTTGTGTGACATAAATCTTTGAGACGTGAGGCTTGAATGGATGAGATTTCTTGTTTACTCTTTTTCTGTAGCTTTTGGATCAGCCAAAGCAAGTGCCTTTTGTTTGCCTAGCTAGGAATGTTTTGTATGGAGGTATTCAAGTGAATTCTTTTGAAGTGGCATGTTTCTTACCTTATTCTGAGTTTTTCTAATACTTCCAGACAAATACCTTGAATTTATAGATTCTAGAATGATGACATTTCAGTGACATCTGCCCCTTTCTGTAGAAAAGCAGAGATCAAACTAGCAGCCTATCAGGTTTTTTCTAAATAGTAGGAAAGAAGCTGGTTGAAAATTGCCTTCTGAGGGCTTTGGGTAAAATTTTACAGCAGGAGTGTTGTTGCAGGAATTCCCCACAAGGGAGCAGAAAAGAACAACAAAAGGGAGTACTCTGCCTGATGGAAAAGATGCGAGCTGAAGGCAAGGCTGAATCCAGCTCTGTTCTGGTACTGGGGAGCAGCAGAGGAAGGAATCACAGCATCTCTTTCTGGCTGTATGATTAACTCAATCAAATCGATCAGCATGTCTAGTGTGCAGTGCAGGGGCTGCACCTCCATCTGTTCACACTCAATAGGACAGTGGCACGTGTAATTTTTTATTCAGTTGCCATCATACTTGATTCTTCGGTAGCCAAAAGCAATCATAATAGTTCAGGTTGTTTTAGTTTGACCAAATGCATACCTTTTTTTAAAAAAAGTATATATTTCTCTCTATATCTATATGCGTAGATGTGGTGCTGAGGGACATGGTTTAGTGGTGACCTGGCAGTGCCTGCTCAACAGCTGGACTTGATCTTAAAGGTCTTTTCCAAACCAAGCAGCTCTGTGATTCGTTTCTCAAGCATACAATGCGAAGTGACCCAGTGGTTTTAATGGCTGTCACCGCGCGACTCAAGAATCAAATGTTTTGGTTGTGCACCAACGCATTTTCTTCTGCAATCCAGTAAAGATCAGTATTAGGCAGAACCTACTTTGGGCTGTTTTTGTAAAGCTGCAGGCAGCTCCACTGATAGGCAAGTACTGATTAATGGGTTGGTTTGCTTTTTGGAAATTTGTCTTTGCTTCATGTAAAAACCTGTAGCTTATTTTTTTAATCCAGCTTTCAAAATAAATAACCGATTTATGTTCTTCGGATTGAAATGAAAAATTTTATGAAATGTATGCCTTAACATCAACAGTATTTCTGTGCTTTGACCCTACCCCAGCATGTTACCAGTCAGCACTTCGTTCAGAAGTGAATTAATATAATTTACATCCAGTGTGTGTCAAAGCCCATGGAGGATTTTGCAGCAGACGTTAAAAGCTTGCTAGAGATGTTCATTTGTAGGGCAATGACATAGAGTTGACTGGAAAACATCTCCTCTTTTGTTTAGAGCCAGCTTCTGCCTTCTGACAAGGGATCCTGGAATCTGCATTAAATTCTCATTAACTGATTACAGTTTGTTTTGTAAAAGGTTGTGCTTGATTCTCTGAAGTTAACACAGTACTTCCTCTTGCAGCAGTAACAGTGGTTTAGAACTTGGTTTACTCTCAGTGAAATTGTAGTTGAAATGTGGAGTTGCACTTGTCTTGTATACTTTAAAACCACTTAGTTTTAAAGGTTCTATTCTTTTGTGTGTTTATATGCGTATGAGGCTTTGCATCTGTTTTTGTATGTGGCAAAGCAGAGCCTGGTTTTGTTCTGTGAAGTTTTATTTGCATAGCAAACCAAGATTTGCTCGTGCTGGGAGGCAGTGCTCTAGTTAAAATGGGGCAGCTGTACTGGAACACAAGATTAAATCCCCTCCAGAACTGTATAAACATTCCCTTATCAAAGTAGTGCACAGTAGGTCAGAAGTTGAAATCAGTGCAGTGCATGTGATTGAATTCTTCTTCCTTTACTGTTCCCCTTTGTAGACTCTTCCTTATCAGGAGCGTCCTTCTCTTCCCCTCCTCATTCATTTGGGTTTTTAGCACAAGCCACTCTATCTTTGCCTTATCTTGGTTCTAGTTGTTGCTAGAGTGTTATAAGTCACCTTTTAGTTTAAATATGTCTGCTTATTTTGCTTACTGATGGAGGAGGTTTGTGAGATAGGAAGAGATGGCCTTTTATGGGTGTGGTGGCAAAATAATTGAGGGAGGCCATTCCCAGGCTCCACTGCCTCTAACTTGAGACTTCTGTCTGCGTTTTCCTTCCTCTTGCTGGAGCTTGCTTGCTCATTGCTCTCCTTTGAGGTGTTTTTCTTGTTTATTTTGTTTTCATAGCCTCATCTCTCACCAGTTGGGGGTTATCTGAGGTAGTGTGGGTGTATCCTCGGCAAACGCTACTTTTTGTGCAGTTTGTGCAAAGTTAAATATTGATAGCAGTTTAGGGATTTACATTTGCTCTAACATATTTATTGAGAAATAAATGTGCAAGTTCCTCCAGTAAAAGCAGTGAGCCCACACCTTTGTTTCAACCCATAATTAATCTCTTCACTTGTTTTCTTAAATTGCTTGGAGCAAGAACATCTTAATTTGTATTCCGTGCACAGCCAAATAGTGTCACTTAGCATGAAAATGGCACTCCTTTTGCCATCAAGTGCACACCAGCACAAAGCTCATTCTTAGGCAGCCTTGGGATCCATGTAAAATCAGCTCGTCTGGCTCTAGAAAGAATAAGTCAGCTTTGGAAAGGTTTTCTGTCTCCTCTCCTGTGAGAAGTCAGTGAGAGGAAGGTGTGAAGACTGACAGCTGAGGAAAGCTGGCACGAAACACAGGCACCAGGTCCTAGTGCAGAAGATGCAGCTGATATTTGACTTCCCCTTCTCTAAAATAACTTGTTGGTTTCTTGCAAGGAAGACTTGCCTTGTGCTCATGACATAGAGCTGAAGTAGACTAGTGTCAGCTGATGTAAAACAGGTTCAAGCTTGTTTAAATAGGATTGAATTCTTTGTCCCCAGAGTACCTGTGGCAGGTCCTGCTAAATATCCCTGAAGACAGTCATGTGGTTACAGTGCCTACAAGTTGGCACATTCTATGATAAGCCTTGTGAGAAAGTACAGTAGTGATTCCTAAGTGCACCTTCATGCTCTGATTTATAGGGAGGCTGATGACTTAATGTGGTCAGCTTTTTGTGTTAAAAACCAATAGAAAGCTGCTGGCTGCAAAGGATGTCACAGTCAGCAGGCAGGGATCTTGAATAAAATTGCATAACCTGCCAGCTCAACACTGAACCGAGACAGTGTTATATGTATTAAAACAGACAAGAAGATTTATTCTAGGCTTTTTGAAAAGAAGCAAAGGCCCATCTCTGAAATCCAAATGAACTGCACAGGAAAAAAAGATTAGTACAAGGGAAACACTGGGATTAAATGCTTTGTATGCATGTTAGAAGGTCTGGTTTGTGTCTGCATGCGGCAAACCACCTGGTGGAGCAGGTGATGCTGAAGGTTTAAGCCTTTCTAGAATCAGTTTGATAAAGTTTGTCTTGCACTGGGAAAGTATCTTGTTGGAGGAGCTTCAGAATGTTGGAATGAGACTGGGCAGTGTATTGGCTTTTGCTTTTGGCTGCTGCATTCCTGGGATAACCTGGAATTTCTGTGTTCAGCCTTAAGTTTCTGATTTGCTTGAGAATGAAGTTTGAGGATGAAGAAAATCTGTTGGTTTTCCTGTGGCCTTTCCAATTGTTTTTGAGCTGTTAAAACACCCAGATTTCCAGAGCTGAATGCAAATGACTGGTGTGTGTAATTCATGTTCTTCAAAGGTGGCAGTTGTGATCCCATGTCTCCAGTTGGTTCTCACCTGGGGAAATCCGTTCATCAATGGCAGTGCTGTGGTAGGAGAGGCAGACCTGCATGTTTCAGCAAGCTCACAGCTGTCTGCTTCTCTGGGCAGGTATTCAGAATAGTGAGTACTTGCCTGGGCAACCCTCCGGAGACCTTCTGCTGGGAGTTCCGGGATAAGGAGAAGAATTACCAGAAATACGGCCCTATGACACCGGTCCAGTTCTACAACGAGCATGTCAAGCCTTACTTCAACATGGAGGACAAGGTTGGGGTGCTGAAAGGCAGTTGCTTCCCAAGACCTGTTGGATTTTTTCTGCTAAGCCACTCATTTTCCACTGTTGCAGGTGTACAGTCCACCCCGGTACCTGCACCATGTGGGATGGGTCCTGCTCCTACAAGTCATGGGTGGCCCCGTGTTTATTCTCCCCATTCTCCTGTTTGTGCTCTACCCTTCAATTAGCTGTGATCTCGCATTGCACTTCCATGATGATTTTGTAATGATGAAATATGTAGTGATCTAATTGGTCATAAAATGCCACGAGACAGCCATTAGATAGCAGGAATAATATTGGAAGCTGCTATGTCACAGCTGGGAGGTGAACTTATAAAACAAAAACAAAAACCTTTCAAATATTGGTATTTCAGCCTAGTTGCCTGTTTGCTGATGGGACAGGCAGCTAGCTGGAACAAAAGCTCTCCTCTGAAATCCATCTAGATTCACTCCTCAAATTTCTGTTTAGTTGCACTTTAATTTATGACATATTGGTTTTTGGCAGATCTGCCTAGTGAATGATCCTCGACCTCAGAACCCCTACAACAGGCTGTATACAGTGGAGTACCTGGGCAACATGGCAGGAGGGAGGAAAACGCTCTATAACAACCAGCCTGTGGAGGTCTTGAAAAAATTAGCTGCAGCATCTATTAAGGATGGCGAGGTTTGTTTGGTTTCTCTTCATGGATGTCATGGTGCACCTTTGTAATGTAAAGCACACGGGGATGTGGCCTAGACATGACTCTTCCTTCTACTTGTAGGCCGTGTGGTTTGGCTGTGATGTTGCAAAGCACTTCTATGGCAAGCTGGGAATAAATGACCTGAATATGTAAGTAGAAAATCAAAACAGAATACCATGTGGGATACTTGGCTAGGACATAAACAGTACTTCAGCTGCTTAAACTAAGTTGTGCATCCTTTGGATTATATACCCCAGAAGTATATTTAACTAATTCAGCAGCAAGAGAATTTTTTCCCCTTGTTAACTAAAATCTGAATCCCTTAAAGATACACTACAAGTGGTGGCTAAATATCCTTACTCATTGGAATTTTCTAGTATCTGGTGAGAGAAACTCCTAAAGGAGTCGGGTTTTGCATTTGTTCCGACACTAAAAATAGCTGAACTTGTACAGCTGTGCTCTGACTCCCTGACTGACTAGTGAGAATTCTCCCTGCATCCTTTTTGATAATGCTTATGTGGCTTTCTAATAGATTTAATCATGAGCTGGTGTTTGGTGTCTCTGTCAAGAACATGAACAAAGCAGAACGATTAATCTTTGGAGAATCAATGATGACCCATGCCATGGTCCTGACAGCTGTCACTGAGAAGGTAATCTCCCTCCTGAACTTCCGATGCTTGTATGGATGTATTTGAATGTTTGGGCAACTTGTTTGTGTGTTCTGGGCTTGTTCATAATGCGTACATTGCTCTGCTAGAGTCCACCATGTGCCACAAGACCCTGGTGCACAAGGCCTAGGCTGTCTGTTCTCCCTGCACTGTTTGTCTGAGTATTCAGAACTATAAATATTTAACAAGGGGGGAAGAATTTTACAGGAGGACTTTGTTCCTTCTGCCCACAAATTTTCACTGGAGAAAGGGGGGAAAAAAAAGCTTCTATTTTTAAGATAGCAGAAAACATATGCTGATTTTTTTTTTTAAATGCTGATCAAGAAATCTAGTATGACAGCAAGGATTTCCTACCCTGTCCCATTGCATGTCCAGTCCACATTTGACAGCATGGAGCTCTTTCTTTTAAAATGCCAGTAGGAGGCATTTTGCAACACTCTTAACCTCCTGCTACTGACTGGCATGTGACCTCTCTGACCTGCTCATAATTAGGGAAGGAAAGCAGCGTCCAAAATAGCTCTGTGGCAGACAGCAGGCTGAGATGGATCCACGACTGAATCTGCTCCTGGCAGTAAAACAAAGCATGTATGAAGTTAAAAAGAACCATGTGAAAATTTACAGCTGAGTTATCTGCAGTGTCAATGTTTTCCATTTATTTCCAGAAGTTGTCACGATTAAAGTTTCTTTGAAGTGATCTCTTCCTGTTCAGCATGACCTTGGCTTGTGCAATAACAGCTTGCATATAACTGAGGTTTACTTGAGCTCTGGAGTGTCAGGACTTGAGATGGGACTGCTGAGTCTGGTTACTTTTCACAACTCAATAGATATTTTTCTGTTGTGTTCTGCATTCTGAGATCTTAACACATCTATTTTGTGTATCAGATTGCACAAACACTTCTTAAGAATTTCATTGTTTTTCAGTTAGCTACTAAAAATATTTCTATAGTGTTCAAAACCTATTTATTCACAACTGAAGTCTGTGTCCGTACTGATCGTGCCCAGTTACTGGCTGCACTTCATTGGCACTTACCATCTATGGTCTGTATTTTTAAATACTTCTGCACGCCTGAATGTGTAGTTGCATAAATTGTGACCAGATGTGACATTATTTCTTTAAGAAAAAGATTTGTACAAGGTCACTATATGATGGATTGTATATCTAAAATCAAAAGATAATTTAAAAGAAATTATCCTATAAGTTCAGCATTTAGAGGCTTTTCCCCGTTCAAAAAGGACTAAGTTGTTTTTACTTTGCTTGAACATGTTGCCTTATATTAAACCTTAATGTAACCTAAAGGAGCTTTGATAAACTGAGTTTATAAAACAGGTAAATCCAAACTATTACATTTTACAAGGGCTTTGAAGATTAAAAAAAAAAAAATCTTATTACCATTTTACAACATAAAATTGATCCGGATTAAATGCACCTTTTGGTTAAAAACTTAAGGTACATAAACATGCTTATCCCAGTTTGTCTGATAGTATCAAGAGTTGACTTCTTACTCTGGTAGCTCTTTGAATGTCTCATTTTAAGGACTGTCCTATATTTTAAGTGAGAATAGAAGCAATACAATAATATTTCAGTGCATATTAGAAAGGAGCTTGTGGGGTGTTTTCCAGGTTAGCGTTTTGTATTAAAATTTTAGGAGCAAAAGAATAACTATTCTTTGGTTCCTCAAGGGACCTGCTGTTTCCTCATGTGAGGCTGCTCAAGGAAGCAACAGTTTGCTTTGTGGTATAGCAACCTCTGAAGCTGTTTTCAATGCTTTTGTGTACCTGGCAGATTTGAACCAGACCTCAGATCTGCACAATGCAGGCTGGAATGCTGCTTGCCTCCAAACAAGAGGTCAAATGTTCTCCATGCTTGTTAGAAGCCTTGTTGCCATGGCTTAACCCCAACCAGCAACTAAGCACCACGCTGCTGCTTGCTCCTTCTCCCTCCCAAAAAACCAAGTAAAACTTGTGTGTCAAGATAAGACAAGTTGAAATAAAATGTCATAATGACAGTAATTCTAAAATACGATGGTAATTGTAATGAAGAGGAATATAGAGAAGAGAGAAATAAAACCCAGGAATGGACAAGTGATGCACAGTGCAGTTGCTCACCACCTGCTGACTGATGCCCCAGCAGTGTGATCTGCCCCACCCTGGCCAACTCCTCCCAGTTTATATCCTGGGCATGATGTTCTGTGGTAGGGAATATCCCTTTGGCTAGTTTGGATCTGTCCTCGCTGTGCTCACACAGCTTCTTGTGCACCTGCTCCCTGGCAAAACATACAAGTTGAAAAAACTTAGGCTTGGAAGGGTTGGCTGCTGTAAATTCACACAGTCCTTCACTGCTGAGTACTTGCTTTGTTACAGGATGGGCAAGAAGATGCATTTGAAAAATGGAGAGTGGAAAACTCCTGGGGTGAAGATCGTGGTAATAAAGGTAAAGTAATTTATAGTCATGGGAACAGAATGCTGAACTTAATGCTTGGAAATAAAGAGGTGGGAGGGGGAAAGAGGATGTGATCTGTGTCCTTCACTAGGACATGCACGAAATGAGCCTGCCAGAAACATGTGGATTGCTGAGTTATGGAGCTTTATTCTTGGAAGATGAACATTCTTCACTTAAATGTGATTTACACCTAAGTAAACCAAATGTAAACATGGAATGGAGAAGCAGGAAATGTCACTGGATAAGCCTGACACTGTGGTTGCAGGTTCAACTGTAGAGGCAAAAGTCTGAAAAATCTGGTAGTGTTAGTCTGAAAATGTGGTAGTGCTTCTGAGATACCAGGAATTGCAGTGGGCATGTGAGCCATCTTTTAATAAAGGGACAATAGATAAGAAATGCTTTGTGGTATCACATAAGATAGAATCACTTCCAAGAACTGCATTGTATAGAAATGCTTTCTCCTACGAGTATGAAAGGAGGGATAAAGACTTTGCTGAAATATCTTTAAAGTTTTTGGTAACAGAGCTAAGCTAAGCTGTACACTACAGCTGTCTCATCTTTGGGACCTCATGCTGGCTGTGGCTGATGTTACTTAAACAATCTTCCTGAGTCATGTGTGAAACCCAAGTGGTTTATATTTTCTTTTAAAGCTTTGTTTATCAATCACTGCAAGCTTTTACTTACTGATTTTTGTAAATGAGGGCATGGCTGGATACAGACTGTGCTGTGAACAGCTGCAGTGTGCACTGTTCTAGCTCTAACACCTGTCTCTAAAAAAAATGATTTAACTCTGGTTGCATTTCTGGAGCTGTGTTGAAGAGGTGTCCTGCAGTATCCTTGCTAGTGCTTCTCATACCAGAGAGGAACACTGCGACAACAAAATCCCCAGTCAACAGGCAGTGCTGGGTCCTCTGTATGAACTTGCTTTCCTTGCTAATGTCTGTCTCAGCCTGCACTGCTGTTCCTGTAAAAGGATTTAAGTGCTGTAGAGCTGTAGCAGGGTGGGTGTCCCAGCCTGGCATGGCACATGGGCAGGCGGTGTGGATGGAGCAGCCAGTCATGGCTGAGTGGTGCTTTAGGACACTGCTTCTAGTTGCTTCCCTGCTCAGCCTGGGAATGACTGGAGGGTGCTTCTCTGCCTGGGCTCTGAGTCACCTGGCCTGGGGTGAGTGGGGCTGGTGGGATTTCCACTTGGCTCTGCCAAGGCCTGCAGTCAGTCAGCTTTTCCGAAACGGTGTAGAGGGAAACACCATGATTTTTGTCATCTGAGAGAGGCCGGATGTGGACTGAGCTGTGGCAGCAGCTCACTGATACCAGGCCAGGCTTCAGTGTCCCAGGGTGCAGCACAATAGTTGTTGCTGACCACACTTTTCTGTTGCACATTAATCTCTAATCTTGTGCTCACAAGAATGAGTATGGCTGAAGTTTCTCAGGATGGCTGGGTTTTCTTCTGGGAATAGGCTATTTCTGGAAAACTCTGTTTTAGGATGTGGTCTTACTCATAAGTTGTTTTTATATCTCATATATGAACAGCTAACTGAAATTCAGAATACTCTTGGAACAATGTCTTCATTTATGTTCTGGCCCCTTGGTCTCACGGTAGTGTCTGTTCTGAGTTAGCTCTATACATTCACAGTGAAGTATGCCAATAAAATTTTTAGTGTTGATGTTCAGACTTCACGGTTCAATGTGACAGTAGCAAAATGTACTTCAGAATGTTGGATTAAGCAAAGAAGCCAAATCAGTACTAAAAAAAGTAACATCGCTTTTTTTGTCTCCAAATACAAACTAATAAATATTTTGTTAAGCACCTCTGTTTAATAGACTATAAAATATAAAAATCTAGTTAGCTGTGCTCTTAGTGGCAGAACACTGAGACATTCCAGATAGTTGGTTTGTGATGTTAGATGCTACTAGTATCAGAGGAATGCTTGCAGGAGGGAAGTGCCTTACTCAGCTTGCTTTACAACTGCTCGGCGTGGACTTCAGTTAGTACTTCAAACATTCTGAAGTTAATAGATGTGCATCAGCAGCTTGGACCGTGCCAGCTGTACGTGCTCCTTGGCCAAGGTTCAGATTGAGTCCAGTCCTAATACAGAGCAATGTCAGGGTATTGGCCATTACTCCCAAACCACAGTGCAGTAGACTGAAGCCCAACGCTGCTGGTTAGAGATGTTACCTATTGAGCTGTGACTGAACAGCTGCGACCCAGACTATTCTATGCTGGTGTTACTGGGCTGGAGCATCAGTGAAAGCTCTGACAGGGCTGTGGAGGCTGGATTGATATATGTGGGGGGCCACATGGGTTTTTGGCTTTCTTCACTTCAAGCATGTAAGCCAGAATGAAAAAAATAAACTACAGCAACTAGAAATGCCAAGTGTAGCACCTCGGGCTTTAGGTCAGCAATAGCACTAACCCAGTTCCTTAGTTGTCTTGGAGTATTACTCTGAACTTGTCAGCTTTGTAAGCTTAACTTGCTAGTTGGTTTGCAGTACCACTTTATCCTTCTTAGATATTATCGTTGCCAAATGTGGATTTGCTTTTCAAGAGTGAATTCTTCTAGAGCCATTTCAGAGGACACAGTCGTTCCCTTGAAATATAAGAGGAGCTCAGAGTGATTTGACTAAACCCTGCCTGTACCTTGTATGCATGTATTGTATGTGTGCCATCTGTGTGAGTCACTGTCACTTCTCTGGTTTGGGCTGCTAGGGACCATGGTCTCTGGAAAGTCTTGTTCACTGTCTCTATTTTGCTTTGGTTAGGGAGTTGCCTGGAAAAGTGACTTGGCAGAAAATCACATCAGAACTAGAAAGCTTCACTATTTCAGAATACTTTTTATCAGGGAGGTGAATCCAAGTGATTTTTTCTTAGCTATGACCAAACCACCCACTCTAGAGCAAAAGGCCATGGGACATAACCTTCAGAGCTCATTCTCAGGCATTAGAAGAGGTAACTTGACAGGGTTTCCTCCTGCCTTGCTTTTTCACTCTTCATTTCCAGTACTAGCTGGTGTAGGAGGGTGAGGATTTACAGTCTGTCTTGGCTCTCTTGCTATGCCACTGAGTCTATCTGGCAGTGACTTATCTTATCTGCCTTAAGGAACTGGGAAGCTTGAGTAAGTCCAGTGCAGAGAAGCAGAAGGTTTACACATCAGTAAAGAGGCAGCCAAGAATGATGTTAAACTTGGCACAACCTAGCTGAGGCCCAGTTGGGTGTGGGGATACAAGTAAGCCCCAACTCCATTATTTCTTGGACAGGATGGTAAAGGCTACAGCCTGCAATAAAACACCAGAGACTAGCCTTTGAGTCATTAAAAAACATGCAAACAAATGACTTATAGTTGGTAGGAAATGGAAATTTTTTTTCACGTGGGGTCCCTCTTGCTTTTCTCTGAGTAGAGGCTAAGGTGCCAGATAGCACCTGTTTCCCCAGACCTGCCTGGTGCAGGACTGGAAGGACCCCGACTCTTGCTTTTGGTGTCATGGCATGAAGCTAGTGGTACGCTCCCACGCTGGAGTGGGCAGAACTGAATTCTTGTGGGTAGCGCTTGTCCTGGAGAAAGGGAAGCCCTGGGAACAGCCTTACGTTGCCTCTAAGTATGTAGTAATTACATTCATATCTGTTGTAAAAGTGTTTCTTGGAATCCTGTCTGTTTTTCCTCAAGGAACGAGCACAGCTGCTGACAAACATTGCTTGTTTTTGAGGTAAAAAAGTCACTTCCCAGTTAAATATTTCCTTTCTGTGTCTTACTGGCACTTTGTCAGCCATACAGGCAACTTTAATTATTCTGCTTATTCTTTTGTTCTGGAGACACATTATTGCCTAACGTTGAACCCGGCTTATCCCATCAGATAGCTTTTCTTAAGAAAAGCAAAGCAGGCTAGAGGGGAACACTAAATCACATCATCACATCCATTTGAGAGGGGTCCATCTGCTTGTTTTGGCATGAAAAAGAACTTTCTTGGGATGCATCTCCAGCTAGAAGTCATCTCCATTTTGACTTTTTTGATCTCTTGTACTGGCTGTTGCATGCATGCTCTTCTGCATGAAGATGTGGTAAGGATTTAACTGTAGCCATTTAGTGTCTGTATTTGTATATAGGTGTATATATATTATCCCATAAGTACAGTACAACAAAAAGGCTTTGTTTAGTTCTCTCCCTGTGGAGGAATTACGGCACATGCAGAAAGTAGCTTGTAGTACATCCTTTGGCAACTCTCCCGGGTTTTATTTTCAGGTGCCCGAATTCTGTATTATGCAATAACTTCACCGAATCACAGACTGGTTTGGGCTGGGAGGGACCTTTAAAGGCCATCTAGTCCAACCCCCTGGCAGTGAGCAGGAACTTGCAGGCCATTCATCCTTGACTGACCTCTCCCTGGCCCACAGCTTGTAACTTGTGAAATACAGCGTATTTGGGTTTTCCTTTGGGTAAGTTAGAAATGTAGACCAGCCTCGTACACAGAGGAGTACACTCTTGTGGTCAGTTGCTGTGTTACAAGATGATGCTGTTCCAAGGTCTTTCCCATATTCTGGCATTAACATAGAAGTGGTTGGAATAGAAGCAATAAATTAATTACCTGATGTAAAACTCCACTGTGTGCCCTGCCCAGAAATGCAATAAACTTTTATGCTGCTTTCTCACTTCTGCCTGTTACCTGGATGGAATGCAAAGCTCAGGCTTGCCTCAGGCAGGCTCTTAAGTAGATGTATTGCCACGTATAAAGCTTGTGTCTCTTTTTTTTAATGAAGAAGTTGATAATGGCTTGCATTGTGACACAGGCCTTCTCAGAGAGCAACCTTACTTATTTGCATGTTCTGAAGTTCTGCTTGACGTTTCCTTCTTGTTCAGACACTGTGATCCTAATCAGCACTGTCAAGCTTTGAGATACAGGATGTCAGAAGCAGAGTTCATTATCCTCTCAGGGTGCAATTACTTGTTGGCTCTTGGGAGTGAGAGGTTTTTGTGTGTCCCAAGAACTCATATCCTGAAGAGAGAATAATCAAGGCAGCTCCCTTTGGCAGTGTTTCCAAAGTGGCTTCTAGCTCGGATTACAATTTGATAGGGTTTTTAATTTATGGGAATTATCTGATCTCTTGCTTTAGAAACAAGATGGTGTAGATAGATGCATTTATTGTCCGTATTCTTTGGCCATTTTCTTGTTTCATTTGATTGTGTGATGATACTGTATAAGGACACGAGGAACTTTATTACATAAAGCCTTCTCATCTGTCTTTGAAATACTTTCTCCCAGCCACTCCTATTTTCAGTTCACCCTGAGTAGTTTGTTTCCAATAGTGGCTTTCTGCTGAAACTGGTGACACTCTAAATACGACTTTGTCCCTCTGATTCAAAGGCTGCTCACTGGAATTCTCAGTGACAACTACATTAAGGGAGAAAATTAAGATTTAGTTGAGCTAAAGTGGTGCTTAGATGGCTTTACATTTGAAGAAAGCAAAAGGCTTCCTTTTACTGCAAGAACTGATACAGCAATGTTTTCTGAAGCCAAAGATGGTTTGGATACTCTCCTGGAAAATTTCCCTTTTCTTAACAAAATCCTGAAAACTTATAATGCCAGAGACTCGGATAACTTTACATTGGGACTTAAATGCCTTTTTTAATAAGGCATTGTAATTCACTTGTGTATTCCCAATGCTTTGAGGAAGCATAAATGATGAATATTGGGGGTCTTGTTTTTCCTAGCAGGCTTCTTGCTTGGTCTTGCAGTGCACACGAAATACATCCTGTTAGCCTAGATGTTATTTTCTGATTTTTTTTCCCCTTTGAGAGATACGAAGTACGAGCAGGTCCTGTTTGTAATGCATCGTTAAAGTTGTACGTGCGACTCGCTGTGGCCATGGTTCTCTAGTAACGAACTGTTTTCATCTCCAGGTTACCTGATCATGACTGATGACTGGTTTTCTGAGTTTGTGTATGAAGTTGTGGTGGATAAGAAGCATGTACCAGAAGACATCTTGGCAGTGATGCAGCAGGAACCAATTGTTTTGCCAGCCTGGGACCCTATGGGGGCTTTAGCCAAGTGAACTACAGAATATTTGCCTCTTAACGGTCAACCAGAAGTAGATGCAATAGAGAATTCCAGTGGTTGGAAGCCATAGCCAAATGATAATGTGACCAAGCACTCAGCATGGTCCAAATTCTTGAAGTGTAAGCTAAGGATCTTTGGGAAATAGCGCTTTACTGCCTTGGCTGAATAAAGCTCTCAGACAGGCTACTCCACAAAACTAAAAAGGGGAAAAGGAAAAAAAAACCCAAACTCATCATGAAAATATATTCCAAGTGCTGTTAATGGAGGTTTGATTTTACCTTAAATTTTGAATAAAAATCAGTGTAGTGATTTTGACCAGGGCTTTCCCTAGAAAAGATGGCCATAGAAGGCCCTTTAGCATTAACAGCTAGGTGATTGTTAGAACAAATACATCAAGATACTTATGAATTAACCATCCATGGTCTCACTTGTACCATAAAAGGATGCCCCAAATATTTTATATAGTCACATTTTTAGTTTTCCTGAAGCTTTGGAGGGCACATAAGAATTGAAACTGCTAAAATGACCTTTAAAAAAATTTTCTCTTCCAGCAGAACTGGGGGGAGAAAAGCTGTTTCCTTGAGCTTTCCAGTTTCACTTGTTTTTATTCTTCTGTTAATTGAACTAGGACTGGATAACCCCTATCAAGGCCCAGTGCTATGTCTGTGTGCACAGGAGCGCTATTTTTCAGTTATATTAGCAAGAACAACCATAAGTATGTTCACAGGTGGAGTTAGTGTCATGCTTAACAGAAAAACCAACGTTTTAATTGCTGCATTTTATTTGGATGTTTTAAAAACAAGATGGTGCTATGAAGCTTTTGAATAAACACTTTCTAAAGTGGCTGGTACAGTTCTGTTCTTTTTTTAAATGAGCCTCATGTAACTAATGAAAGGGTAAGACTGTAGTGACCTACAGACATTAAAGTGAGACAGACTGAATGTGTCAGGAAAACCTGCTGCTCTGTGTTCTCAGTAGTCCAACATGCTCCTCTCCTGAAGAAGGATACACACGCAGCACCTCATGCACTACAGGCAGACAGTTTGCTGATGAGTGAGGACTAATCCTTTGATTTAAACCATGCCAAGATGGCAGGCTGGCTGTGTGTACCCTGACAACCATCCTCTTCTGGGCTGAATTTAGTCACAGGCAAACAAGACGGTAAGTAAGGATTAAAAAGACCCCCACTGAAACACAACTGCCAGCTACTGTGGGTAGCAGATGTTGCTTAAGTGCAAAACAAAAATAAAGATGTTTGGAATGGCTAGGGTACTCTACCGTTTGGTTTGACTTTTCTACCATCTGGGCAACAGAGGTAGGAAGCTATTAAATGATTATGAAAGTGGCTCAAGTTATACAAGTGTATGTATGTGTATTAAAAATGCCAAGCTCAATCATGTCTGCGTGTTCCTGCTAAACTAACTCTGGATTAGGGTTTGTCTACGAGTCCCCCAGGATGCTTTAACCTGCTGTGATTAACATTTCCTCAAGTGGGCAGGACTGCTGGTTAGGTAAGAGACGGGTGTGGAACAGCAGCAGGATGTTACTGTCCATGTCCTTGGGTGATGTGTTTTAAGAGTCTGCTGTTGGCAGTATTTTCTACAAAGGTAAGAAAGCTGTTGTGAAGATGCACCAAATGGATCTCTGATGCTAATACTTGTTTCCTTTGTGGTAAAATTCAGCTTGTATTATCCTGGGCTTATGTCAAAGGGTTTTGTCATCTTAAGGCCTGTGAGAGTACAGGGTACAGGAGCAAAGGGCTGTTGCTCTCAGCTTGCCTCTTCTAGTTAGTAATGGTCAGGGGCACTAACAGAAAACTTTTCTAGGCTCTCCTAATCTCGAAGGCTGCAAAGCTTGGATCTTTTTCTGTGTCTCAGGACAGGCTGATGACCTTTCCTGCTTTCTACAGTGACTGGTGGAAGTGTGCATCAGGTGCAGTTATCTTTGTGGAGGCTTGGGCATACCTTTGAATTGTCAGGATATTGTTGAAAAGTTGCTTTATCAAATTAAACTATCAGGTTATTGTGAAATATTTTGCCACCATTTCTGCTTTATGCTCATCAAAATGTGCTCTCTGCAAGACCATGCCAGCTTGTATGGTGTGCAGAACAAGGGGGAACTAAGCTGAGAGTGAGGAAGAAAGCTAGAAAGATGTCATGGTTGATCCCGTGCTCTTGGAGGAAAAAAAGTAATGTAATGCTGGGGTGTGTAAACAGAGAAATGGTCTCCAATATCCGTGAAGTTACCCAGCTCTGCCTAAGACTGTTGGGGAGTGAGCTGGAGTGCAGTATCTAGTTCCAGGGTACAGCACCTCAGGGAAGACACGAAGAGCAGGAATAACGCTTGGACTTGAAATTGCGACAAGTAAAAGGCTGAAAGAAATGTGGTGTTTAGTCAGGGAAATGGGGAAACACCACATTCTTCTAACTTATAAATGGATGCTTTAAGGGAATTTTCTTCCCACTGCTCATAATAAATTAATCAAAAAGTCATGGTCTTCAAGTGCAGCAAGACTTAGTGAGATTAGGAAAAGCTTTCTGGTGATAAAATCCATGAAGAACTGGAATAGACTGCCTGAGGATGCGTGATGCTCTCTTGTTAGAGATCTTTAAGAATGGGTTATAAAAGAACGTGTCAGAAAGGGCACCGATAGAGCTGATCCTTCCTTTTGGTGAAGGGGTGGGCCAGGTGATCTTTGAGGTCCCTTTTTGCTGTACAGGTCTGTGATGCGTGATCTCTACCTCGTGCTGTGGTACTTGCATCAAGTCGAGTAAACAGTCTTGTGCTTGATGCTGAACCCTGGTGGCTCTGAAACAAAGCCAAATCTCTCGGGAAGCTGTATTATGCACAATATTTTGATTATGACTAATGCGTGTGTTGTTTTGGGGACCTTTTTTTCCCTTCCAAAAGGTCAGTATTTTAGTCTTTCAAAAATCTTTTCTGCTTATGACATTACACCAGTTCTTCTATTTCCTTTACATTATCTGTGAGAGGGATAGCAGCCAAAGAGTGTTAACTTTCTCTGGAGTTTAACTGACTAACATTTTTGTTGCCTGTGGCAGCACTGATGAAGACTGAGTTTGACAAGTTAAGAAGTTTCCAAGCCAATCTGTGTTAATTTGAGTATTTTAAAGTATTGTCCAGCGTGTGCTTATCTCTGCAGCTCTTGCCCAGATATTTCCCTGTACAGCTTATACAATAGTATGGTTTTTTCCTTTCCTTCAAATAAGCTTAGAAAATTCACATGGCTAGAACAGGTTATAGGAAATGAAGCCAATCTGGGAAAAACAGTTTTGTGTTTATGCCCAGCAGTTTTAGAAGGGTTTTTTTTTGTAGTAAAAAGTGGGGGAAGAGAAATATGTATGTCAGAGCAAGAGCTGTATTTCTGCTCTGAGGACTCTAAGGACACTTGAACAGACTTGTAAGGTTCATGCTTAATGACTCTAATTTAAGACTGGCACAGTACTAGGGAGGATATTCTGTTTTGCTGAGGTGTGATCAGAGCCCACGAAAGCAAGGGCTGTGCCACTGGTAAGGACCGATAGCTGCGCTCTTGCCAAGCAGCCCCTTTATCCATAGAACAGGCCGCCCTATCTTACATGTGGGCTTGTTTTTAAACGGCAGTTTAAATGTGAATAAAATCAGTATGTTTAAAATGATTTCCCAGTAACAGCTCCTGTTGATGTGATGTTTGCTGGATCACTCCGCCCTTGTGTCCTGACAGAATAATCGCTAATGTGATCAGCAGCCCTCAGCTGGGAGATTAAGAATAGCCAGTTGAGCAGATGATTGTGAGGCCATATGCTCCATAAGGAGGCTGAGGAAGTTTCTGGTGTCCTGCACAGTGTGAGGCACAGCTGGATCCAGAAGACCCTCAGTCTCCTCTCAGGTGCACTGTGCTGAGAGTACAGCCTGGAGGTGACAATGGACTTGGCCCAGCACCTCTCCAGCAGGATAGTGTGGGAGTGTGAGGAATGGGCTAACTTCTGTCGCTTTGCAGGAATTGGTTCAGAGGTGATAAACTCTTTCAGCTGATGGAATTGAAATAATGCGGGAATAAGCTTGGCTTGCTACAGGCTCGGTCTGTTGGCAAAGAAAACCTATGAGCTATAAACACAGGTTACAAAAAAATAACATCCAACTGATAAAAAGGTTAGAATAAAAAAATCAAAACTAATTTATGCTCCTCTTTTTCAATGCTGGTTCTTCCCTTAGTTTATATCCTTTGCAAGCCCTTAAAAACACCTTTAGATTGTTGAGGAGCCAGCCCACTAAGTTTCCTTTTCCAGTTTCCCAACAAAACTGTAGTTTTCGTGTGATAATTCAAAGACTGTTCCTCTGACAGGCAGAAGATATTGACAGAATGTTAGTCAACTCTTGGATTCAATTAGAAGTCGGAAGATAACTACCGTTAGCTAAGAAAATGAAGAGGCAGGAGGCTACGTGCAGTGGCGGTTTGCGAGTTCTCAGAACTGGATTTTTCCACCCAAATGCTTCCTCAAAACAGTTACAGTGGAAACAGCAAAACCTCTCCAGAACCCATCTAACTCCCACATGTATATCCCGGCGCAGGCAGCTTAGAAAATAGCAGGGGAAGGACAATCAGAATTTTTATCCCAAAGCTGATCATAATAGCTTCTACATGTAGTCTGTTTCCTAACTAAGCAAAAGAAGGGGACAAGTATTTAGGATTTGTTTGGTTTATGCTATTTGTTCCTGTCCTCTTATTGGCAGCGAATCGGAGATGTGCTTGCAGAATTATTATTAATCTCTTAGTACAGCTGGTACTACTGTTAGTAGGTAACTTGATGCTTCTCATTTCTGTGCTGGTGTTGGTAACTGGAATCTACAGCTGCTTTATCTGTGGAGAACTGGAAGTGTTGTCTTAAATTTACACAACTCAAGTCTTGTGTAAAGTCCATTTTCTTGGTTTTTCATACTTTCCCTAAATCATTCGGATTTTTCCCACCACTACAAAGATGATTTCATGAAATTCTTGAACTGACTCAGCACAGGACCTGAAAGTTTTTCACATATTGGGTAAATAAGTGTCAAAGCCGAGAGGTCTGCCTGAAATCTCAGGTCTGTTATTTATATCATGGCCCAAAGGCTCCAGACTGTTTGGCAAGAAATTAAAAAAAAAAAAAAAAAAAACAAAACCCAAACCTGCTGCAGAAGACATTAAAAAAAAATCAACTGAACAAAGGCCAAGATAAGCCATGAAAGGTGGCATTGTGTTCTTACTATGCTGTTTTTCAAATTACAGCTTTGTATGCCCTGCAAAAGTAAGTAAATATTCCACTGGGCACCACTGATGTGAGCAGATGGAAGTGATTTAACAGCAAGTGTTGACCAAGATGAAGGGTATGCAATAGTGTTTCAGAACTTGTTAAAAGAACCTTCTCTAAGCAGAGAGTGAGGTGGAGAAACATCAGACCAAGGTCAACTTAAAAAAACCCCACCATATAATTATGTAAAGAGTGGTGGGACCCAAAGTAAAGAGAATTTATTTCTTGTAAGACAGTTGAGAAAGTGAGTTTGGAAAATCCATTCCAGTCTCCCAGCAGTGGTGAGCTGGAAATTTATAGGAAAGGGAAGGCACAGATTCCTCATTCCATTGGTCTTCCCAAGAAAGGAAAATCCAGCTACCCAATGCGCGGGTCTAATCCACAGCTGGATACTTACAAAGTTCTAACATGGACTTGGGCTTTCATAAAGGTTTAGGGAGTGAGACACAGTAGTAACTGTCCTTGCAAACCTTTCAGAACAGGACAACACAGGGGAAGGCTGTGAATGATTATAATATGCAAGGCCACGAACTTGTGGGTTTTTTCCCTGTCCGCAGCTAAGTGGAGATTAACATGGCAAAACCTGTTTCTTTGGGGAAGAAGAGTACGGGAGGGGAATTCAGCACAGCAGAGGGATGAGCTAGACATTGCTGTTCTTCCTAAAAAAAATGAATCTCTCTCACAACTGAAGGCAGCAAGCTTAACTGGACAAAACATTTTCATATACTGCCCATAAAAATGGGAAAGCAAAAATTCTTTTCATACAAGTCTCCTTGGTGTTGGCAGTTGCAATTCCTGAGCTATCCTTGAGATGGTGCAAATGACACGCTGCTGACTGACTGCTGCTATCGTTAAGAGACCAAAAGCCAGAAAAAGGAAAGTGCTAATTATATCCCTATACTTTTCACTTTCAGAGTTCGTTTTCTTTTCAATTGTTTGGAGCAAATATTTGAAAACTGGCAACCACTTAGAGCAAAAGTGCTGTTGCTCTAACAATCAGCTATTCTTACTTGTTCCCACTCTGCTTTTCTACTTTTTGTTATATTCCCCAAATCCACCACCTAAACTATGGCACTATTTTGGTGACCTGTGATTAATGCCTTTTTATAAACAAATAGTCAAGTCTAGGAATGAAGAAATCCTGGATAAAAAAGCTGGAGAGAAAGCAAGTGTCAGAGACTGGTGAGATATTTTGAGTAGTAAGAGGAAGAAAGGAAATTACTTGTTGAGTTTACTGAAGCAGCAAAGCACTTCTAAAAAATTTGTGCTTAACACTTTAAGACAAAACTAAAGCTTATTTCTTTATTAAAATATTCAGCAATAGAAATTATTCTTCCCTATCCCCTTTACTGTGATAACATTCCAGTCCTTCCTACCTTTCTGTAATCTACAGACCCACCTGTGAACTTGTAATTTACTGACTCCCTCAAAACTTCCGTCCTGTTTGTCTCCATCATCATCATCGCCATCCTGTTATTTATAGCTGTAAGAAAGGCCAGCAAAACTGTCCCTTACCAGAAAAGCTTCCCTCCTTCTCACTCTGCCTTCACTGGATCCTGCTCTTTTGAACTGATCAGAACAGACAAATGTAGCCACCCACCTCTAGGAGGAAAACTGAGCTGCAGTCCTGGTGAAACATAAAGTTTATTCGACTAAAGTGACGCAAAAATTCTTAAAGAGCTCTTTGGCAGCAGATTATCTGGAAATCAGACCATGTGAGGGGGACTGGTGTACAAAAACCTCACCAAGATGCTGAGTTGCCCACAGGCTGAGTTCCCGAGACTCTGAAGTAAATGTGGGTGAAGGTTACTCGAGCTTGGATAACTCCAAGGGAAGTGCTTCGAACCCATCTGAAAGACAGGTATTTCATCATTCTGTTTTTACCACGCTGCTGTCTAAAGTACTTAGGAAATTTAGACAGACTCCTAGGTGGCTGTCTTAAGAGCCTGCCTTCTGAAGCAAGCAGACACTGGAGGTTCGTTAACTTTCACTCCTCATTGCTTCTCTCAACTTTGGTTATAAAATCTGAAACGCTAATGACAGTCTACAATGTATAAGATATTTTGTTTCCTTTTAAATTAACTTTTAAGGTCTTAGAGTAATTTCTAACTTATGGGGGAAAACGTACATCTAACAAAGCTTTGGGGGGACAAAAAGATGCATTGATTTTTGGTGAAGGTTTGCTCTGACTTTTTTTTTTTTAAACTTTTTATGCTTTCTCTCGCTTTTCTGATGTTATGTACTCTCCTCTGTCTTGTTCAGGCACTTGTCCAGCAATTATGAATGTTGGAGTCAAATGCCTGTAGCAGAACATGTTATGACAATCTGAAATTAGAGTTTTGGCAGTCCTCATAACTGCATTATGAAGGTAAAGTTTATTTAACATTCACAAAAAAAGCATTAAACTATAAGGAAAAATAAAGAAAAGAAGGCAGAATCTGAAGGAAAAAAAAAAATCAATGCAAACTACTATTTATTTTAAAAGGGTCATGTAAGTTTTATTAACCATATTAAGTTACATTTTAAAAGGTAAACTGTTCCAGCACAGTAAATTATCGAGCTCAAGGGGACAGATTTATTATAAGTGATAAATCTGAAGAGCATGTCATATATATTTATAGTTTGCCATGTTTACTGCCAAAACCAACTGGCTTACTGGGTTAGTTTGCTAAGTAATAATGGAAGTTTAAGTGAGGAATGCAATGTAACAACATGCAGAGAGTCACGGAAAACATGTTTTGATGTGTTAAGAAAGCCTGGAGAGAAGAGGATCCTGCACCTAATGGACTTAGATTCTTGGAAACACTGTAGAATTTTTTAATGTGGGTTGTTAGCTGTCAGGCATTTTACCAGGGAAGGTCTTGTGCTCAGGCTTCATTCTGGTGCTTTCGGTGAGTAAATTGACCATAATTTTCTTGGAGAGCACTCCGTAAACTTGACATAGAGCAAATGACTGTTGTGGGTCCATTTTCTAACTGGACAGTGTGGTGAATTTCAAATGGCTATACAAATTAAGAAAAAACTGTCCCCAGACTGGAATTTAACAACCCCCCTGAATTATTCTCTCATACGGAAATGTGCAGTGTATTTGCCCATTCCCGCTTTGCTCATGGAAATATAAACCACTGAGTTTTCCTTAGGAATGGTATTAAGAGACTAAAGAGATGTTCGTTCTGCATCCTGATGTACTTTTTGATGCCAGTGTTTTAACTCTTTTCCAAAGCTGCGTACGTGCAGCTCTGATCTGGTGATCTGCACCTTCTAGGACCTATACAACATAATGAAGCCCATCTGTAGGAGAAGTGTTTCATGAAGATCTTAAGTAGAATCTGGACCCGGAACAAAGGGACTGTAATTTGGAGATAGACCTTAATAAATCTCCTTCTAAGAAACACCATCTGGAAGCAGTGGTGACTTTTAGGTAAAAACATTCTGAACGTTAAGTGTGTGCTTGCTGGCATGTATCTGCAGCCAGTCTTTGACCTGAGTCTGCAAACAGGTCTTTTATTTGAAACACCTCGCCTGTTAATTTGCCTGTGCAGACCTGTATTATGGATCAGTGCTCTATTTATTTGGCGATATTTGCTGGTTTATGACTCTTCCTTCAAGTTTGTGTAAATAATTTGAGGAAGAATACAAAAGGAATATCATTCCCTCTAAGCTTATCTATTTCCTTGCACTACATACAGACACTCCGGACAGTCTCAAGACATAAAATGCATTTCCTCTCCCACTCACCCTCAAGTTCTTTAAATGACTGTCATCAATTTGGCAGCGTTTCCCCTACAATCGAGTCTGTATTCTCAACTAATTTTTAAAGGTAGAATATCTCTTTCCTGCTGACTTTTTAATTTCAGACTGAAACATGGGCAAGATTATGATATAAAACTCCCAGGACAGGTTGATATTCCCCCAATACTACTGCTTTCAGAGCACTATTTTCACAGCTTACCTATAATTAGCCTTATCTGGGAATACATGAGTTAACTGGAGAGAGCTCGCTACTTACGCCATTCTTACTTTGGTAAGTAGCCTTTTATTCCCCCAGCAGGGCCATTGTCTCAGTGCGACTACTTGTTGAGTACAGTTCTACTCTGTTCTAGTAAGAATATAAGTCCTTGGAGGACTGCAAACATTCACATACAAGATCCATTCCGTCCTCTACATACTGCAAGCTTCTTATAAAATGCTCACATACTACAGCACTGTGCAGAAGTACCCAATCCAGTTACATTTAAAATCACTGGCACTGGGAGCAGACCTGCTGTGGATGGAAATAATTCCCTGGAGCTATTAATTTCAGTGGGTATTGATCACTCTTTATCAAAAGTCAGTTTTGATTCTCTTAAACTAGACTAGAGAATCATAGCTAAAAAAAAAAATCCTGAAGAAATCAATTTTAAGTTGTTGGGGGGTGGCCTAGATACCAGTTTATATCTGCTTTGCACCTAAGACCTCTGATTCTGGGGTTACCAGCAGCCCTACCAAAGCTGGCACCCTCCTATCCATTTCTGAACATCCCTCTTTGAAATCTGAAATACAGTCTGTCACACTTGCCATCGGCTCACCTGATGGAAACAAGCTAATGCAAAAGGATATTCTAGGTACTCATTTTTAAATGAAATCAATATATCTGAACAGTGAAAAGCAAAAGGCAATGTTTTTGTGTTATGAACTGCAAACATGACTTGTCTAAGACAAAAAGCAGGTAAAATTCATCATAATATAGTGCAAACTAGTTTCAAGATTTAATTGGCTGAAATTGTAATGTTCTAACAACTGCTCACAGTACGGGAGCATCTGAGTTACCAGGTAATGTTGATTAAGGGTCATTCCTGGCTGGTGCAAAAATCAGAGGAAAAATAGGAAGCCTCTACTCCTTCACAGCACACATGCAGCAAAACAGGAACACACCAGCCCACAAAAGCCTGTTGAAAGGACTAATCTTTAGGAGGTTCTCACCCTGTCTGTGCAAACAGCCAGAGTAGGGCTGTGTGGAGATAGAGGTGAAGACCAGAAATGTTTACTGCTGTATTTATCAGAGTCCAGTACCTGGAAACACTCGGGTACAGGGCTGTTGGAGGGTGGTGGTTGATATTGTGGCTCAGAGGTGAGAACAGTACCTACAGAGGAACAACACAGGCTTTTCCTCTGTGGGATACCTGAATTTTCTCTTGTCATACAAACTTCTTGCTTGATTTTCTCCGATAAAAGTAATTTCCTTGGACTCTTGCCATTTACATACAACTGCCTGTATGAACTGCATCTTTATGGCAAGGTGTAATACGCTGTCAGGCAGCTACATAATTGTAACAAACTAAACTACTTTGTGCTAAGAGAGAGAGTTAGGTCAAGTTAACAGAACTCATCTTGCTGTTTGATTGTTATTCTCCTTGCTGACACTGCATACTTACCTTTTGTCCTGGAGTTCAGAGTACGTTATTTCTTTGCAAGTGCTGGCATGTAAATGGGCAGGAGAAAGGCAGATGGAGGAGCAGTGTGAGCGACAGTGGCAATGTGAGTTTTGCTACTGGAATGCAGCTGTAACCCGGTGAGTGGCTGGTACTCGGCAAACATTGCTTTAAAAAATTAGCACATGAAGAAAAATATTTGTATGAAGTGAAACGTACAAATCTACAGATTTTGCAGCTGTGTGAGTTAAAATGTATTTCATCAGTTGGAGACAAGTAGTTACTTCTGTGTTGTGCACAGGGAGGCCGAACGAGCCTTGTGCTGAGGAATTCAGGAAGTCAGGGCTGCCCCACCTCAAAGTATTCTCCAGGTGACTTGAGGCATTAACATTTGCCTTCCTTGAAGCATCTGGTATTTGCTGCACATCAACCTAATTGTTTTCATCTCCTAGACACATTAAAAGTCAATTTTCTCATTAAAAAAAAAATACAGATAACAGGAAAATAACTTTGTTTTAAAGTGCTGGAAATATTTCTTTTACCCCAGGGCAGAGCATTAAAGCAAAGGGATTCCCTCAGTGCCACAAGAGGTCACTGCCTGCTTCCAGAAATAACCAAGGCCACGATACATCAGTTGTGCAGCTCCCTGGCAGGGAAGGAGCTGGACCCCAGACCAGGGATGCTCCTTGAGGATTGTTTTGATAGAGACAAAGGGGTTGGGTTTGTGCAGCAAGGGCTTTTAAATCTGCTGTGCTCGTTCACGTTTAGCTCTGTGTGGGAGTGAAAAATTATAATTTAATTAATATTTGGCTGATGTGAACTGCGTTGGTGGGTTCAGCCAAGCTCGTAGAAACATGTCTTCAATTATCCATCCTGGGGTTTCCAACAAACAAGCAAAGCAGGGAACAGTTGTGGAGCACACGCTGCTTGTTACCGGGCACTTCTCTGGAGCAGGGCTGAGCCTCGCTCCTCTCCCACTCTTTTGCCATAGGAGGAGTGCTGTTTGCAGGGCTGGCAGTGGGGCACCTTTCATGTGCTACCACGATGAAAACTGCCCTTTAGGAGAATCTCTCTTCAGAGCTACCAGAGAGAAAAGGCACAGATGCTTCGGGTCTCTCTAAGGAGCAAAGGCACATCTATAAACACAGACCAAAACAAAGTAAAAGCACAGATATCTTTTTTTTTTCTTCTCCTCCTCCTTCTGTAAGTAACTCTGTTGGTGATAAGAAGCCGATGTGTATTATGTAAAAGCAACCTTTGCAACGGCTCAGACTGAACCCGGGTCACAAACAGCCATTTCTTACATCATTTGCTATCGTGATTCTAACACCTGTAACTACACCAGTGCACAGGGGTGAAGTGGAGGCTGAGGGGGACAAAATCCTTCACTGTTAGTGAAATTTTCCCCTGAATATCTTTACTACTGGTCCCAGCATGCTTCCTGACTCCAAGGGTTCTGGTTCTGCAGCTATTTACACTGTTTGTACTGGTTGCAATTCCATCAGATTTTTTTTTTTCTTGAATTGTAACAAGAGGAGGGAAAACCCACATTCTCCCACAGCTTTTTACAGCATAATGAACTCTTCTGATTCTGTAGCTGTTCTGTTTTCATGTGCCAGCTATGCCACTGTGAGCACCACTGCATAGCTGTAGAGCCTGTGACTCCAGAGATTTCCCAGGCTGGCCGACACACTGTAATTCTCTTTCAGAAAGGAATAGTTCAAATTCCAGCTGAAGCCCTTGACAGTTCACACATCATTTTGTAGATCTCAGGCTCAAACTACCAAAAAATTCTACAAAAGTATTTCAAATAATGTGATATTTCTTTTCTATGGTCTGCAGAAGACCAGAAGGAGCTTAGTTGTGAATAAGACAAGTGCCTCGATTGTCAGAAATCCAGGAAATCATCAATACATTCAAGGACGTCTCCTCAGTAAAGGAAATGCCAAGGGGTAGCTATGTGCAGAAATAAAGCGTTTTCCAAATACAGTAAGAGTTTGTCTCAGGTATAGAAATTTCAGTCTCATGAGATAACACAGTTAAATCAACATCCTTTACTGCTTCCCCATTTATGAGCAAGAGGTGTAAAGTCCAGAAGGGTTCAGGTTACTTTTCCATATTCCTTTCATATTTAACGTGCTCTATCCGAGGGGAGGCTTGGCTGTGGCCTTACCTAGGATTGTTGTGTTGCCACCAGTCGTGGTAGGACTCTTTTCTCCTACATAAGATCTTTTGGGACATTTGGAAGGTTTTGGACTCCAAAGGCATTCAGGTTTTATAGTTTTGCAGGTAAAAAACTCCTGTTCTTTGCCATAGCTTTTTCCTCTGGAACTCTGAAGATGTTTCAGTCTTTGTGGATGATTAACTAATGGTAATAAAGTACTGCTCTTGTAAGAATTCAGCATTAATGATGCACTGCTTGCTATATGGTGAAAAGAACATTATCTGGGTAAAGCCAGAATCTAAGTCTGAAGGACTAGAGATTTGTGGAAGTTATAAACACCACCTTCAAGTGACTTGTATCTCGAGAATGTCCTCCTGTTTGCTCTGCAGCTCGATAACTCTCCTCTTTCTGCACTGCTAAGTGTTTAGGAAGAGGTTTAACAAAACTGTCATTGCAGAAAGCTGGGGAAAAACTTGTGTTTGAATAGCTCTGGCCGTGAGCAAATTCTAGCAACCAGCAAATAATATCCCCTCTCTGCTTTAGTTGTTACAACAGTTAAAAGTTAAATAATGCTTCTGCTAGGATGTGACAATGATATTTATTGTGGTAAAATGCTTTGAAGAGGCAAAATTAGATGTAATCATAGTAAACTGTGGTGGTGGTGTGTAGATTGTGTAACACTTTGTAAACTCTAAAGCAACGTTACTACCCCAGGGAGTTTACAGGACAGAGAATCGGCTCCTTTCTGTTGAGTAAAGGCAGCTGGGCATTTCCATTACCTGAACAAATGAGCAGAACACAAAATGTGAGCCAGCGAATCACAATTCTTCTTCTGTTCATTTTCTTCTAAAGGAAAAGTTAATTGTTTTATACTTTTGCTTTATTTCGGGATGGCTTATTTTCCCCTGGATTATACTTCCAGCACATACAAAGAGGGCAGTAAAGCCAGGGATTCTCCTGTGCCTGTTTCTTCGGTGGTGGTCGCACAGGAGCAGTGCCCACTACCCTTCCTGGTAGTTAGTCAACGCAAAACCACCACGCTTTAAATACTTCTCCAGATGTTTTTTTAAGCCTTCTACGTCTGCTGCTAAAGATAGCAGATGCTGCTGGATTTCTGAAGAAAGGTGGCCCTGAAATGTAATTTGTATGTCCATGGTTATTGTATTTGTTCAATGAATTCTTTTCCCTTCGTACTGAGCGAATCCAGAAATTGCCAGTAGAAGTCACAGGATGAACTTAGGCTAACAGAAGCCACGCTAACTCTGCCCTGGTTTTTGCAAACTGGGAGTCCCACAACCTCCCTGGGTGTGAAAGCAGTGTTCAGAGGGAGAAAGTGGCACCAAAAGACAGCAGGACTGTGACTGCCTGAGCTGCCCAAGAGTGTGCAAAGTCCAGCAAATCTGCCTGAGAGGTTATAAGCCAGGTACACTGACTTCTGCTATAGAGGAGGATGATTATTGCTTCCTTCCTTCCTCTGAACAAAATACTGAATGGATTATCTGTGGAATGGTTCCCATTGCATGCGGTGATGGTTAATTACTTCCAAAAGTATTTTAATCACAGAATCGGGCAGTTGCAACTTGAAAGTTACCAGCATTAGTAAGCCCTGTAATGGATTTTTAACTATTGATCATTTCTTAGATGGTGTTTGTGCCTTCAGTCTGATGGATTTAGATATGGAAGAGGAATTCTAAAAGTTCTGGGAATGCGCTGGGAGTAAGAGTGTGGGAAGACAAGCCACACCGGGACTCTGCCACTGTCTGTCTGCAAGTGATCAGAACAAATCTCAGAAAAAAAAAATGGAAAAGAAGGCAACAAGCAATGAGACTGAGCCGCTGACTTCCAAGAAAGATATCTCAGACTGTAATGAAGAAGATTGTAAAGAGAATGGACTTTTGGTCAGGAACCCTAAATCTGCTCTGCGGCTCGTGGAAGATGGCAATAAAGTCCATCCCAGCCAGGGAGATAAAGGGGAGGCAGCTCAGATATCAAATGGTTATTCAGGGGTTCAGAGCTCTGTTCCCTGCAATGGAATGGGGGAGGTGGAAGATGCCCAGTGCACTGCCCCAGCAGCCACAACCACCACTACAACCACCACTTCTACCACCTGCGGAGCGGAAGGCCAGCAGCAGCTGATGGAGCTAGAAGACAGAGAGACCTGGAGTAAAAAAATTGACTTTCTCCTGTCTGTCATTGGTTATGCAGTGGATCTGGGAAACGTGTGGAGGTTTCCCTACATATGCTACCAAAACGGAGGAGGTCAGTGACTAGTTCTGGATGTTCTGCCTTAGTGCTGAACTTCCTTGCTTATAAATGCATGATTTAGTGGCTTATTTTAATATATATAACAAATGACCAAGGGGAAATTACTTTTCAAGCAAACTGGAAACCCTAACTATTGGGATGGGATAACTAGGCATGTTAAGATGGGAGAAAAACTATTTAAGAAGAAGTAAAAAATTAATACCACTGAAGCTGAGCACCAGTTAGATGCAGGAACACCTTCCCAGAGAAAAGACTCCATCCCTGTCCCAACTGCACCTTGTCCAAACCAGCTCATGAGGAATGCTAGATCTCAGAGTCACTGACATATCAGCCAAAATATAAATCCAGTCAAGGAGATCTTGGCAAGGACTCTTGTGTCCATGATGCAAAAAAGGCCTTTTACTGAAGAAATAATTTATCTGTAGCCCATCTAGCAATTGTATCCATTGTAGCCAGTAGTCGTGGTGAATCCTGTATGTACTTGTTACAGAAATGTGAGAAATTTGGCCTGAGTGTTGCTTCTCATCCACACTGCTATGTAGTTACTCCTAGTAGAGATTCCACAGTAATTCAGGGTGGCACACTGGCTAGGGAGGGGATACGGATTTTCCCTGTTGTTTATGGAGTGCTGGTACTGTTGGAAGAGGAGTCCTGTGAAGAGTTACAATCACCTGTTTCGTTTCTCTTGCAGGAGCATTCCTCATTCCTTACACAATTATGGCCATCTTTGGAGGGATTCCTCTCTTCTATATGGAACTAGCACTAGGACAGTACCACAGGAATGGATGTATTTCAATTTGGAGAAAAATATGTCCCATATTCAAAGGTAAAGAAGGGAAATGGGCAATTACTAGGAACTTTCTGAATAACTAGAGGATTTTCCTCTAAAGGTGAAATTTCTGAGAAAAAAAAGAAAAAAATAAAATTTCATAAAACAAAGCAAGGCTTCTTCTACACTAGATTTTGGCTTTACAAAGAACATGCAACATTACCGGATTTGAGGCAAAAATAAAACCAGGAAAGAATAAAGATCTACTCTTGATATTACAAAGGTATTGCAAAGAAATGATTCCCCATCTTCAGCCCAGTCTCACAGAGTAAAAGGCCCTGCTGTCTCTGCTCGTTTACTCTTGCTCTCAGTGGTACAGCTCTGCTTGTGGCTGGCTTTTATTTACTGAGACTGTAAGATGCCTATTGCTAAATTCCAGGAATTTAGGAACAGATGAAAAAAATGAAATAAGCATGTTCTGTCTTGATTAAGGACACTTTTTTTTGAATTGGAGCCTGAGTGTTTCTGAAGCCACAAGAAATCCCAGTGTTGTAAGCACCTGAGAGGGCATGTGGACCTCCTGCAGAGCTGCCTTAGGCAGTCACTGATTGTAGTTGATGTCATAACCAATTCCTGCCTTTTTTTTTGTTTCTTTTTGCCTGAAACCTACACTCACTCCATGTAATTATTTCCCACCTTACTAGGAATTGGCTTTGCCATCTGCATAATAGACCTTTACGTAGCTTCCTACTACAACACCATTATGGCTTGGGCCTTTTACTACCTCGTATCGTCCTTCACGGCGGAGCTGCCATGGACTAGCTGCACAAATGCTTGGAACACAGGCAACTGCACTAACTACTTCAGCAAGGACAACGTCAGCTGGTCCCTGCACTCCATCTCTCCTGCAGAAGAATTTTATACGTAAGTGCATGTAAGTGAGGACAGGGATATTAGACAGAATGGTGGAACATGCAGCAAGCTTTTCTTTGGAGCAAGAATAGGGATGTTTATTAATGGTACCCATTTCTGAACTACTCAGATAACTGAATACTTGTAGGTGTATGTAAGCATAGGGTGTATGGGAGGGTACTCTATATTTTAGATCAGACGCTGTTAGCTGTCATCATTTATCTGCACTGGTCTACCATTAATATCAAACTTTTAATTAAAACAAAACAAAATCCAAAATGACATGACTTTGAAGGCTATTTATCAAGGCCTAAGGACCACCTGTAATTCTCAGACGACAGTATGGGACTGTTCCCAGTCTATTTATCATAAGCATTTGTTAAGAAAGCTATCTGTACTGTGTTTTTCTTTCCTCTTTCAGCCGCCAAGTTCTACAGGTGCACAGGTCCAACGGGCTGGATGACCTGGGGGGCATTAGCTGGCAACTGACCCTTTGTTTATTGTTAATCTTCACCATTGTGTACTTCAGCATCTGGAAAGGGGTCAAAACATCTGGCAAGGTAAAGGACAAATCATCTTGGTACAGTATAGTCTAGCAGCAGTTCTAAAGGAGCCAATTAACTTGACAGAGAATTATCTCAGATTGTTTTCATGACGGGGATTATAGGATCATGTATTTGGGAAGCACTTACTGTAGAGCGGCTGCTGCTGTTATCCCAGTAATATATAACCACAGTAAATTATGCCACTGTTCTATGGACAAGAACAACCCTGCCAAGAGAAAGCTTGGGCGTAGATGTGCAGACCGCCTGCTTACAGACCTGAGAAGTTCAAATGAAGATGCTCTAAATGCTAACAGCCATAAAAACTCATTATCACCTGTTAACTTTCTACCCGTGGCAAATGCTCTCTTACTGCTTTCCCCCACAGGTGGTATGGGTGACTGCCACGTTCCCTTACATCATACTCTTCATCCTGCTGGTGAGAGGTGCAACTTTGCCCGGGGCTTGGAGAGGTGTCCTCTACTATCTGAAGCCTGACTGGCAGAAACTCCTGGCCACTGAGGTAAAAGACATCATAAAAGGGTAGAGGTTTGCTTTTAGCCTATCAGCATGTATACACTTCAATGGCTATTTTCAGCACAGAGCATAATTAAACAGATGTCTTAGCATGGCTGACTTCCTGCCCTTGTTTAAAGTTGTGATATTCCTTCCATAATTATAAAGATATTTTTAAAGATTAGAGTCCACCATCAATTTAGCTTTAATTAATAGTAGAGTTCCCACACGGTGGATGAATGGAATTAATGATATGATTAGAAAGAAAACAAGTGACCAAACAATTTTTCATCAGGAAAATCATGAACAGCCCAACATTGAGCAAGAAGCTACAATTGCCGTTACCCTGCAACAAAATCCTTTACCTATAACAGTCACACTGAGGAAATTAAGTTTGTTAAGCCCTGACAACTGGTCTAGGTGCAGTTCTTCTGCCTGCGAGGGGGTCATTACACACTTGGACAGGTTTTTCCACAGCCCAAGGGTGCCCACAGGTGTCCCTATTTAAATAGTGCAGGTTACTAGAGCTGACACCTCACATCTCCGTCCTGTGACAAGCTTTGGCAGATAAACCCAAGGAGGGTCTCTGAACATGACTCAGTAATGCATGCAAGTGCATGTGGAGAAAGGAATAAATCAGGCCTGCAAACACCACCAAGATTTGAAAAGAAAGGAGGAATGAGGACAAGACTAAGCTAGCCAACAAACCCCAGGCATTGCAGTGTCTGATTCAGCTCTCAGCTGTGGATGGCAAGTGGTCCATCAGACTCAAGGCTGCACTTACTTCACTGCCCATGCAAGTGTCTAGTGAGGAGGGTGATGGAAAAAACCCAAAGCAATAAATACTACAAATACAAAGATTAAAAATTCTAATGTTTGCAAGCCTGCTGCTGCCCAGCTGATACAGAGAGTTTTGAATGAAGAGGAAATGAAAAGACACCAGTCTCTGATAAAGCAGCATCTCCAATAAGGGACCACATCTGCTAAAAAAGCAATAAAGGGCACTGAGATTGTATTGGACATATCTGAAGTGTGGACAGCAGATTGCAATCTGTGTGCTGGACGGTGACAGAGCTCTGTGGATGATACAGGATGGCCTCATATGATGGAAGAGAATATTAGAAATGAGTTGTAATGAACTCCATGTTTCAGTCGGAAGGGGACAAATGAGTGAGGACTTTCACCTTCAGAAAGAGAACTGATATTGTACTTTAGGAACACTACTCATTAAGGCCGTGCCCGCTTTTCAAGTACAACAGCCTTTTCATAACAACATCATCACACTTGCATCTGTCATGGCTACAACGAAGCTGAATTGAGTCCTAAGGCCTGGAACTGCATCCACAGTCAAATGTATTTCCAGAAATCTAGGAGAAATCTGGACAGTGATCATCTACTGCTTAGCCTGGATGAGACACGGCCAAACACAGGACTATTCCGCAGCACACGGAGTTTGGAGGAAGACAGGCCAAGCTCACTGCAAAATCATGGACAAAGTTCTCTATACATTGCAAAACCTGCGTTAAACTGATCACAGGCAAATCACTGTGAATTAACCTAAGATGCTGTCAGCAGTGAAACTGCCAGTGAGCCCTTAGAACAGGGGAGAGAGATACAACATGCACTGCATAGGCACTAAAACGATAGTGGATATTCACAGCTCTCACAGTTCTACAGTAAATACTCATGTTTCAACATGCTCTCTTAACAAAATGTTTCTTAGACCAAGAGTAGGATACAGGCAGACTAGTGAAACACGGCTTCATTAGGTCTATGTGATATTCTGAATATGCCAAACTCATTCAGTTTGTTTCATGTCATTTTTTTCTTGGTCTTCAATGTTTTTCAGGTTTGGGTGGATGCAGCAGCTCAGATTTTTTTCTCCCTTGGTCCAGGTTTTGGGGTCCTATTGGCTTATGCCAGCTACAACAAATTCCACAACAACTGCTACCAGTGAGTCCTACCCTATTCTATAAGTAAAATTAAGTTTAAAAAAATGTAACTGTGGGTATTTAAGAAAAAGAACCACTGAATTGTCAGACCTGTGTATCTAAAATCAGACAGAAGTGTAACAGAACAGACGTCCCTACTGAAAGACCCTGCATTCTAAAACATCTCTTCTCTGTTGTGCCTACCCTAAAGAGAGAGAATCTCTATCAGTTACAGCAAGGAATCTAAGATGTAAAAACCTGTCACAGCAAAATGGACTAAACCCCTGCCAAACAGTCACATTATAATTATTTAATCTCAGAAGTCAGTTAGGAAATTAAGAGTCTTGAGCTGAAAGGTAATTTAAAGTTGTTTCCTTAAGTCAAGTCTATTTATAACTTGTAAAATAAAATTCTCAATTCTTTAATATTCCTCTAGTGATTACTATTTGTTTAAAACACCAGTATGTATCCAGCATCTGTTTGAAGCTGAAGAAGAAAAAGTAGTCATGGTTTGGTTGTTTTCATTCATTCAAATCTGCTGCTTGTTTTTTTTCCCCTGTATTCCCCTAATTTTCCTAGGAGTCTGTCCAGATCATTAACTGACCTCATCTGGTAGTGAACCTCCCTTTCCAGCAGATGTTCACTCCCTGATATGAGTTAGGTCTTCTGTTGCAGAGATGCCCTGGTCACCAGCACCGTGAACTGCGTGACCAGCTTCGTGTCTGGATTTGTCATTTTCACCGTGCTGGGATACATGGCTGAGATGAGGAATGAGGATGTATCGGAGGTTGCCAAAGACACTGGTACGTTAACTTTTATTTAACTGCTTCTAAGGTGTAATTGTGTATTATCTTCTAGACTGAGAACAGCCCAAAATATGTAAAATATTTAGTATAGGATACTAAGTACAGGATACTGACTTAGCTTATGATAAGGGCACTGGTGTACAGTACAGCTAAAACATTATTTCATAAAGACAGCATCTAGAAGTCACATTACATGCAGCTTCACAGATGTGATGGTAACTGCACACTGCGAAACAGCCTGGGGGGAGAAGTTTCCCCCTGGAAGACAACACAGGGCGATGAAACAGCCTGTCCTCCTCACAACAGCACTGCGCTAACAATTTTCCCTAATTCTCTGTTCCGCTGTCAGGACCCAGCCTTCTCTTCATTACGTACGCCGAGGCCATTGCAAACATGCCTGCTTCCACTTTCTTTGCCATCATCTTTTTCCTGATGTTACTCACGCTGGGATTGGACAGCACGGTGAGTAGGTGGCACGCGAGACAGCGGAACTCTCAGATACGTGGTGTAGCTCAGAAGAAACAGAATTACAAGTATTGCACCCTCACAGAAGTGTTTAAAGCAGAATGGGCATCTCCATGTGCCTTCTGTAAGACAGCAACTATTACTCCAGTTTTGACCTATATAGGCCTAAACAAAATAGTGTCATAGTGTGACAACTAGTAACAGACCTGGAAACGTGACCAAAGCATTTGATTCATAAACTCCTTCCAGGCTCCTTCTCTCTTGTAAACTTACAAAGCAATTATTAAATTCTGGGATTTTTTCACACTAGTTGGATTTAAAAGGTGGGAAGTGGAGGCAGCCTTCTCAACAGCACGGCAAAAAGGAGATGCTCTAAAAACTTGCCACATGAGCCTAATTTTACAGATTGAGAACTGGCTCCTTCCAGAAAGGCTCAGCTCAGCTGTTTTCACAATCGTGGTTCTGCTGAGCCACCACCACTCACCAGCATCCTATTCCTTGTAACGCAGCACTTCCTCTGACAGGAACTCCCTACAGATACAGGAAGACGAAATCCCCACATTAAAGAGTTTAGAAGTTCCCAAGAAAGACTGTCTTAAGCAATAGCCACACCAACTCTACAGGCAGAACAAAGCGCCAACGTTTCAATGCTCCAAAGCTCCTTTAAGCACAGACGTGTACTTTAAAGCAGGAAAAACTGCTCTCGTTTTCCACTGATTCTTCCACGCTTCTCAGTTTGCAGGACTAGAGGGAGTGATTACTGGAGTACTGGATGAATTCCCACACGTCTGGAGCAAACGCAGGGAATTGTTTGTCCTTGGTCTGATCATCGTTTGCTTTTTGGGGTCTTTGGCAACCCTGACATTCGTAAGTATTTTAGCCACTTCTCAGCTTTCTCACTGGTAGTTTCCTGCAAGTGTCACCTTGGAGAGGGTAGCAGTTTTTGAAGAGAGTTTGAGGAAATCAGATTAAATCTCCAGCCTGTCATCTTTATGCATTATATGTCTCTATTTGGAATGAATGTGAACAGTATCTCCCACTAGGAAATGTGTTGCACAATGATTCTACTGCAATTCAGCAACACTCTGATGTGCTACACATCATAAATGATGCAGCCACTGCTCCGACTGCTGAATCAGCGAGCGGACAACCTTCTGCACTGTGTATGTGGCTTACATCTGGTTCTTAAAAGCTCCATGTTTTAACATAATAAGAATTGTTATTTAAATTTTTACAATGTTTGAAATGTATTTTGAATTTCAAAAGGGATGATCAAAAGATTATCTGCCAGAAAATGCTGTAACTGACTGTTGCTGTTCTCCAAAAATTTCTAGTAATTAATTTCCTGGATCTCCCTCATCAAATCGGGCCAGAAATCATGATCAGCCACACCCAAAAGTCTCTATAGGGCTTGTGGGATTTCACTTGCACAACAAGCAACATTTTGAATAATGAGTGTAATGATCGTAAGGGGCAAGGAAAAAATACTTGGCTTTCCCATCCGGTTTCACTCCACTTGCTCATTTATGTGCAACTACCTTCTCATTTAAAGCATTTGTTCTAAAAGGAGACTTAGTTCTTCTCCAAGACCCATGCTCTCTTCCTTCATGATTTTAGATCCTAAAAGGAAAGAAAGCAAAGTAATGCCTTATTTATTTCCTGTTCAGTAAAACCGTGACTCGAGTTGCAGAAAAGAGGCCACCACAGAAGGAACGCAAAAAGCCATTCCATCAACCCCCCACCCAATCTCCTTTGTTCAAATCCAGCTAGAACTGTCGGCAGGTTCAGTTCTAGCGCTTCTTCATGGCAGCTCTGCTGGTTAAGGATGATCAGCAAGCAGATCAGCAGCACGTCCCAGGATTTCACTGTTGGGAACAGCCAGAAAGCGACAGAGGGGCTGATGCTCTGGGCCAGAGGAAGGCAATAATAAACAGCGTTACAGGTTTCTGGGTCACTGACAATACCATCTCCTCTCTAGGGAGGGGCGTACGTGGTAAAGCTGTTTGAAGAATATGCCACTGGTCCAGCTGTTCTAACCGTCGTGTTCCTGGAAGCAGTTGCTGTAGCCTGGTTCTACGGTAGGTCTGCAGCCATGCTGACAACCAAAGCTAACCCAAACTCCTGAGCTTCTGCAGCACAGTGTTTCCTCTGTTTCTGCAGACAAGAGCACCAATGTCTTTGGAAAAAAGTTTACCAAATCTTTCCACAAACTCACCAATTTCCACATCTGTGAGGAATTATTATTAATTTTTCTCTGACAGAAGTCTAGTGGCATCTGAAAGTGACAAGAGCTATAATTCAGAATAATTAAGGGTTTGACATAATTAGAGAGTTATAGGAACAACAATCTTTCCTGATGGATTCTGAATTTTTTTGCTGTGCATACAAAATGCTGTGCATCCACCTATGGAAAACTTCTATCTGCTGTCACCACTTTCCTCCCACTTTTCTCCACAGGCATCACCCAGTTTTGCAACGATGTGAAGGAAATGTTAGGCTTTGCCCCAGGCTGGTACTGGCGAGTTTGCTGGGCAGCAATTAGTCCCATCTTCCTTCTGGTGAGTTTTCTTTATGGTGTTTTCTTTCCAGCACAGGAAAATTACCATTGAACAATGCAGCTACTTTAACTTCTAAAAGCTTAATTACAGAATTTTCTTGTGAAGTTCTTTAGAACCAAAAAAAGGCTCAATTATTGAAAAATCCAATACAATGCTTCAAGGTCTTGTTACTAAATCTCTATTTTAAGGATTTTTGTAGATGAGCTAGCTACCAAAGACTGGGTTCTGAATAACTCCCTTCCTCCCCTTGCTGAACAAAGTTACTTTGTTTTGTTGCTTTGTATTTATTTCAGCAAAATGAAGCAATAAGACAGTGATGAAACATACTGTCTGGGGAGGGAAACCAAGATAAGTAAATACACTGTTCCAGCAACCGCTGACTGACAGCTTTGGACTGTTCCACTTCAAATTCACAGCAGTTAATTGCAACCTTTATAAATCTATAATTCAGGATTGGAAACCCTGCCCCAGTGTTTGACTTGGCAGTATTATTGATAACATTTTAACATAAAGTGTTCATTTCCTGACCCAAAATTAGTTCAATGCTCTCTTTTATTGTTACTAGCCTTAGTGGGAGCAGAGCAAGTCAAGATGGAGTTTATGAAGAACAGAATGTAGATTTAAGACCTACAGAGTGAATTCAAAACACTTGTAATGATTGATGCCTAATTAACAGATTTTCACTTTATTACCCCTAGAAAAAGAAGGGAAGAAAGGGCTATAAATAAAAGCGTGACACCACAAATAATTTTTATACTACCATCCTCTTTGTGATCCTAAGCCAGCAAAGTAAACAGAGAGGAATGCAGCTCTGGTGATGTGGTTACTAGGCAGAGTTAATTGTATTCTCTGTGGAAACTAAAATAAAGAAACCCCAGCATGTTATTTCTGTACAGAAATTTTGCTGGTAATCCTGATCTGATGATGATACTCTGGAGGAAAAAAAAGAGTCAAAGATCCTTCCAAGGGTAGCACAAGTATTATTCCTGTGATATTCAACTAAAAGTATTTGTTGTTTCACGAGGAATTTTTCACTCACGAAGGACGTGCATGGGAAAATGATCTAACAGCATTATCGAGCTGATGCCAGAATGCTATATCCAAACTAGTATTAACATCTGTGAAAGCTACTGAAGAACCTAAATGCTATGGAAAAATACCACAGAAAAGGTAAACTGTGTAGAAAATCAGTACCAGTGAGAAGAATAGACGCTGTATAGCTTATTACAGATAAAGCTGAAGGCTGATGTGATTACCACAGGTAAGTACTTTAACAGTATTTGAAAGAGTATTAAAAGGGTCTACAACCCCATAAAGAACAGCATAAAACACCACCACAGTGGCTGCAAGTTAAATTCAGACAAAGAATTGACACTAATCATGATTAAATATGGGACAAATTGCTAAAGGAAACTGTACACTTCTCATCTCGGGCGGCTTAAAATGAAGCTGATGCCTTTCTGGAAAGGATGCTTTAGCTGCAATCCAATTATAAGACTCAATACAAGGGTAACTGGATGAAACTCTGCACACTGGTACCAATCAATCTGATTTTGTCCATCTCCCATCTTTTTATCCTTTAAATGTACAAGTGTGGTCCTGAATTTTCTAATGCTTCTTAAGAAAGAAACACCACATTGTGTATTTATGGCATAACCAAACCATATGACAATTTTTACCCACTTCCTTCTAGTTATTGTTTGGGCTGTACTCTAAAGCTCCCGAGCTCTTTTAAACCTCCTGAAGGAAAGTATGGATATCCAAAAATGTTTTGTGGTGGTTTTTGTTTGTTTGGATTTCATTTCATTTGGTTTTGTCATGTTTTCATTTGTTTGGTTTGGGGTTTTTTTTAAATCCATACTAATGTTGTTTAGGATTCTTTCAGCATTGACCTACGTTTAATCCTTCTTGAGTCCTACTCTTTGTTTTTTACTTCCAACGCTATGGTGGGACACAGAAGTTCCCAAAGTATGTGCCACCAAAATACATGTGTTTCTACTTTGCTATTTTCTTTTTCAGTTTGTCACTTGCAGCTTCCTGTCCAATCCTCCCGAGCTACGGCTTTTTGATTACAGTTATCCCTACTGGACCACAATAGTGGGTTATTGCATAGGAACCTCTTCCATCATCTGTATTCCAATCTACATGGTTTACCGGTTGATCATCACTCCAGGAACATTAAAGGAGGTATCCATGATGCTCTGTTGCTTCTATCTGACTGTCAGGAAGGAGGAGATTCCTAGAAACATTACGTGTAGCTTTTATTTTTGTTTAGGGTCTGATGCCCCGGGACTTGATGATTAGTGCTGCTCTGTTCCTATCCGCCAGATAGCTAATTGTCTTCTGCTCATTCGGAGCGATTGACAAATCTCCCCAGGTCTAACTGAGGCTGCTGACATATTCATCTAAAATATGAAATCAAGTAATTATTTTGGGGCTTTCACCCAGAAATCACACAAGACACAGTATCACGTGAATGAGACACTGCAGGATTGGTTCCTCGGGGTAGATCTGGAAGAACAAGTTTCTTTTTCTCTCCCACACTTAGTAAGATTTCTCTGCCACACATCTGTGGCAGCCTGTGATGACAGTTTTGGGATTTCAATCAAATAGTTCAAACAAATACCAGTTCAGAAATAATACTTCAGTTGGCTCATGGTATCCTAGTAAACTGCAAAGCCCTAAAGCATTTATATGGCATCTGTATATAATCAAGGTTTGATTCACATTATAAATAAAAAAAAAATTGCTGTGTACTGCTGTAGTATGTCTTCAGAGTGCTGAGATAACAGCTGAAAAAATCCTCGTGTTGCAGTTCAAGAGGTGTAACTCAAACTGAAGTCATATTTCTATTATAAATCTCTCTCCAAATGGCTGTCATCTTATGTGTTGCCTCTAAAATGAATAGATTTCCCATCTTGATTTCTTTCCAACAGCGTATTCTGAAAAACATTACTCCAGAAACAGCTACAGAAATTCCTTTTGGAGACATCCGCATGAATGCAGTATAAGCTGACCTGTTTTCTGTTGGGGGCGAGAGGGGGAGCATAAAACCTAACTTTCCCCGTACTCTCCCCCGACACAAGAATAACATTTCCAGCTGAGACAACAACTGGAGGAGTTTTCTCTGGAGCCTGCATCACTGACAACGGGCATTTGGCAACATGATGCAGCCAGCACATTTATCCAAGCAATTCAATGAAATCTACTGTGCACTTCTAACCAGACTGAACTGAGAACCAATTCATTCTGGAAACGGGAGGATGTCTGTGTGTACGAGACCACCACTACTCTGCACGTGGGCACAGGGGCTGTTTGCAAGCGTGCGCGACTGCGTAAGCCACTGCAGGGTGAGTGGCAGCAGGTAGGGTTAGGTGTAGAGTCCCGTACTCCTGTATCCTCCTCAATGTGATTGTTCGTACTGGGCAATGTCGTCTTCGCTTCTAAGGTTCTAATTGCTTAAACTACATGAAAAATACAAAAATATTTCTGATAGCCATACATTACTGAAGTAACACAGGGTTTTATAAACTAGAAAATAGAGAGTACTAAATTCCTTAAGTTTGTGGTGGAGTAAGACAGAGGGAGAGCAATCAGTCCTGAGCAGTACTAGACACAGTTGGTGGCACCATCCTCCTTTTCATCGCCTGCATTTCTAGATGGTAAAAGTTTCTATTCATTTTCTTGCATAAAAACTACCACAAAAGCTTTTTTAGTATTGTAGGCTTCACTTTCCTTTAGATCCAACCAAGCCACCCAACCTCATCATGGGATCCTTGACAACTACCTAAATTGCTAGCACTTACTCTACTGTTCTCATAACTACGCTGGATAATCCTTGTCCTGACAGACCTAACGCATCCAAAGAAACCACAGACCAACAACGGATGCCAAAAAGTGGAATCTTAAATATCTGCTCCTCTGCTTTGCTTCATTTAAAATAAAAAAATTCCCCCCTAAAATTTGCTGGAGCCCATGGCTTTTTCTATCCTTTCCTAACACAGAAGCAAAGTTTAGAATAATCCTTTTGGCTGGCCGAACCAAAGTACATTTAACAAATTACACAAACCTACTTTGAAGATTTATAAGCTCATATTCTATTGTGAACACATTTGGGTTTCACCCCAAAGGAGGAGGTCAAAGTTTTTTTTAACAAGAATTTGAGTTCATCAGGATTGATTCTCATCAGAACTATTTATATTACATTTCATGACACTGATGATATGCAAATTAACTTCCATGCACATTCTAACTTCTTTACATGCATAAACATGCTCTCCAAATGTAACTGCCCTTCGGCCTGACTGCATCTGCCAAGTCAATCGGAGGACAGCAGTCCTGCTGCAGCTATGGGGAAATTTCGACAGACCCAAGTAGGCATCGTTTATGTAAAAATCATATAGATTATAACTAAAGTAAAATAAAACAGAGAATAAAAGTGTCTTTTGTATCTCATGGTCTACTTAGGTAATGTACTGCTAAGCTGGCATTCATAGCAGCAGGCATTAGGAAACCTAGTGAAGGGTGTACATCAGCACGAACAACTTACCCATCAGAGGAAAGCAGTGATGGTGTGTTTGAATTTTGAGAACATTTTCACCACTTCTGCCAACGTTTTTCTCCTTTAGGTGTGCAGACTCCTGGAGGAAGGGCCTCTTATGCTTTAGCTATTCACTTGAGTCCACTTCACTTTAGGCCTCAAGCCCAACTTCCAATAAAGATGTAACTTAAATGGACAAGGACTGTTCTTGTGGAACTACAAACAAAAGACTCCTAAACTATTGTCAAGAAAGGGAATATGTTCATTCATTGCCAGAAGAAAAACCACAGGCAGTCTGTATTACTGGACAGTTACTCCTAAGAAATAGTTTTGTAGTTTAGCCCTTAGGTATATTTGAAAACTACTGCCAAAACCAGCTTCATTGTGAGGAAGAGAGGAACAGCCTGGGAATTCTTTTAATATTGGAAAGCCATTTAGTTATTTAGTTAGCAATCATAAAATTATTTTTTTAGAAAACATTTTCTATGTATTTTTTTTCAATTAATGAATCCATGAAATGTCAACATAAGATGATCGAGGTACTCGTATGTACCCAGTAACAAGCGTGGGAAATAAAGGAGAAAACCCTACCCAGTTTCTCCATTCTTCAGACTGGTGTTGAACTAATGCTAGATACTCTCCCTCCTAAATGGCTCAGTATTTAAATAGATAAATCTCACAAATGAAATTTCTTGCCAGACTTGATACAGTTTCATGCTAGGCTCATTAAAAAAACACAACACAACAAAAGACACCCCCCCCCAAAAAACCTTACTGTTCCAGGTTCCACTTATTTGCGTATATCCACTTGCAGAAGCCTCTGTAGCCAGACGGTCTGCTGCCTTTTATGAGGAAAGGTGAAGGCAGGGACAGAACCGGGTGAGTTAAATGACCATTATCCACATCAAAGCCAAAGTTTCTCTTTCAGCCCTTGCAACCAAATTGAAACTGGGGACATTATTTCTACTAGACCGATTTGCAGTGTAATAACTGCAGAAATCACTGCTATTTAGTGTGCAATACTACTGATGTTAGTCTTTTACAACAGCATTTGAAATGGCAAAAGATGCATCTTTAATTTGTATTTGTTTAAGACACTAATATATGACAGACATTGTCCCTCTGGGTGGTTTTAGCACAGAATGCTGAGCAACCTCCCAAGAAATGCCCCTGTTTTCTAGTGGATTAAGTCAGCCAAGAAGCCCTGATGTTAATAAAAGCCTTGCAACAGTCACAGTGAAAATAGGGCAAGGTCTCTCAGTTTGAGTTTCTCAGCTGAAAGATAAGATAATGCACTGTGAGGACAGAGGTACTGACAGAGAGTGAAAGTTTTAAAATTATTTGAAGATACAAAGAGCAACGTAGACATGCAGAGTCACAGGAAAAGGTATTTTTAGAAATAGCCCAGAAAATCATTTGTGATGCTAGATCTTGCATCTCTTTTCACTACAATAATCCAGTCTGAGGTCTTTATGGGAACCAGGGGCAAGGAAGACCTCCAGAAGTAGATTAAAAAGACTTTTCTTTTCCTGAATAATACAAAGATAAACTACATCTACGTTTTCATTCTAGAAAAGCTGAACTTGCAAGGCAGTTTAGTCCTCATTAGGTTTTTTTTTGTTACATGGCATGCCAGTTTTCTACTCTTCTCATAGTAAGGTCATTCTTTAGTATCTCTATTTAGCCGAGTGGTTGAAATAGTGAGAAATTGCTTTCATTTATTTATTTAAATTTTTGGTTTATTCCTTTTATATATCCATCCCAAACCAGTTAGAATAACTAATATATTATCAGGTAGCTCAACAAGTAGCCTTCCATTAAACATTGGTTTTGTACAAAAAATAGTTACATTGATACCAAATAGGCTGCACTGCAATTAAAGGTGTTTTGAGGCAAACAAATCTCTTCTCTATCACACGAGTATATCCTACCCTCTAGTCTGCACGGTGAAGGGGAAGTTATGAAACTGGTAAATTAGGACCATGTTTGCCTTTTAAGCAAAGAGAAGTAAGCTGGAGTTTTAGCTGTACAGATCTAAGTATTCCCCCCAACTTGTAAATGATGCACCTGTATTAATTTATGCGGCTGTTTAGTTACAAGTGTTGCAAGCTGATTGTAAGTCATCAGTATGTGCCTTGTACTGTAAACTGTTATTGTAATAAATTTAATATTCATATCCATCCGTAGACGTCTCTTGTGCCTCTCTCTTATGGGAAGAGCAAAAAGAAAACTCAGTTTCAAGAAAAAGAACACGGGTCCATGATACCACCGAGACCTCTGACAAAAAGCTGATTTCCTTCAGCGTTCGGCTCACTGCTAAATACTCTTTCATTCTATTCCAACAGAAGAACCAATGCACATGATATTTGTTTAGACAGAACAGCAAAACCAAACTGATCCACACTTGCAGTTAACTGCTTAGCTACTTAGGTAGAAGTGGGTTTTTTACATATAAACCTCATTCCAAGTCTGTGCAAACTCTCAGGCTTGGCATTTAATTTTACTCACATTTTGTCTCATTACTAAGTCTGCTCAACAAAGTATCAGAAAAACACCACTCTCAAAATCTTTTATTATAGTAGTTCCCCCTTCTGGACTGTAAAAGTGATAAATTTACTTACAAAATAAAGTGAAAGAAACCCTTGTGGAAAGTGTTGAAAATGTATTCTGAAAACTACAACCACTGTCAGGTATCCTCCTCGCCAAGTTCTAGCTTAGAGATAACATTACTCTTGACTACAAACCCTTGAACAGACCAGTCTAAAATGTTACTTCCAGCAGAACAACCAGATACGACTGCAATACATGAAAAAAGACTCATATACATTTTTTTCTACACAAAAGATGCAATAAAATACCACAGGCGTTAAAAAAACTCATGCATCAGTTCCAGTATGTATCTTACACTTTATTGAAGTGTTTCTGTCCAGCAGGTCCCCAAAATCAAAGCCCACACATAAATACAAAATTCTTACGTCAATATGCACTAGCTTACAGAACGCCATACTATGGCACAGAAATCTCCTAGATTATTACTCAGGCTGCTTTTCTTGCTTTTTTCCCCCCACTTTCACAGGTCTGTTTCTATTTTTGAGAGCGTCATTGGGCAACGACTCCTGCTAAGGTCTAAGAACACCTCTGTTTCAGCAGAGCTCACTGTTCCAGCTGATAAAGGAGCAGGGGCTGACAGGGGGATGCTGTTTAACACTCCAAGGTCTGTCCCAGACTCTCCAGACCAGGGTACTGAAGGTCAGGGTGGACAGTCAGCCCAATTTAGTATTTCAACTGTATAAACAGACTAAGGGTGTGTGTCAAGTGATCCATTAATCCATTTCAAAAGCTGTTGTTCTATTCTGACACACACAATTTCTTAAATGACAACCAGGAATAAATAGCTAGGATACACCTTTACTTCTGTACAAGAGTCCATGCAGCAATGCCTTTTCCTTTTGGTTGATGGACCAAGTGGTTCTGTCCACCACAGACATATTAATCTTCTTCCTTCTCAATGTAAGATTTCGCACTGGCCCGTGCCATTTGCCTTGCCAAAAAGCGGTCCCTCGCTGACATCACTGTCTCTTCATTGCTCCGTTTGGCAAATTTGCTCATGCTCTCAGATGGTTTCTGTGCTTGTTCCTTCTCCTCTTTCTCCCCTTCTCCAGCTTTATGTTTCTGCCCAGACAAAATTCCAGTGCTGGATCTTCGCTCCTCATACACCCCCCTTTCTTTTCCCTTTCTTTCTTTTTCCAGATCAGTCTCTCCATCTTTTTCCAAAGAGGTAGGAGTACATTCCCTCCTCTCTCTGTATTTCTTTTCATCACTACCATATTTCTCTCTCCTCTCCTTCCCATGATCTTCCTTTTCTCTGCACCGCTCTCCTCTGTCCTTCTCTCTGTCACTGTATCTGTCTTTACCATTTCTTATTCTTTCTTTTTCTCGTTCCTTTTCGGAGCCCTTCTCTTCTCTCTCCTTTGCCTTCCTCCATTCTCTGCCATGCCCCTCCCTCTCTTTTCTTTCCCTCCCCCTCTGTTTATCATCTTGCTCTTCCCTCCTTCTGTAGTTATCTTTATTAGCGTGATCCCCGTATCTATGTCGCTCTTCCTTTTCCCTTTGGTGATCCTTTTCGTGGGTCCTACTTATCTCATAATCTTTTTCCCTGCATTGTTCATCATTTCCCCTCCTGCTTGGTCTGCTATCTCCCCTCCTTGTAAGATGATTTGTTTGGGCTTTTGTGCGCAGCTCTTCCTCTGCACTGGATGAGCTTGGTGATCTGGAATGCCTCTGGCTCTTGGGACGTTTAGCCTCCTCTTCACAGCTCACAGACCTCTCTCTCCTCTTCTTTTTCAAATCTGTTTTACTACTTTTGTGTCTTTTATCATCATCACTACTATCAGTTCCTAAGTCAGTATCAGCATCTGGATTATTTTCTTTCTTAGCAGAGGGCTTCAGTCTTTGTTTTTCATATGAGCATTTGTTCCTTTGGTTGGATTCGTCATAACCACTGTCAGATTTTTCTTCCTTTATCCTACATTTTTTATGTTAAAAAAGAAAAAACAATATTACACGGCCTGAAATCTCAGACTTTTCTACAAACCTGACTTCTGGTCAAGACCTAAGCAAAAGATGCTGCTGCGAAGTCTAAGAAAGTAAATCTATCTGGGGCTCAGGTTCCAGGACTCCAGCATAAACGATTTCTATTAAGTATCTTTATCTGGTTCATTGTGAGTATGAGCTGATGAATTTATCTAAAAATATGACTATGGTTAAGTATCTGTAGCCTCCCTCTAAGGAAAGGACATAGATTTGTATTCTTCTGCAAGCATTTTGGCACGCTACACATTTTTTCCTGTATGTTTACACCTCTATTCACATCAAAGAATTATGCAGAGAAGCAGCGGGTTGTAGGTTTTGTTGACAGAGGTAGGGACATAGCTTCCATTAGTAGCAGCAGTAGATTTTTTTTTTTTAATCCAGTATTTCTGAAGATCTCACTCTTGTGGCTAGATAGAAATTAGCATCTTTTAACAGCTCAGATTCTTTAAATACAGAAAGCCAACCCATGGAGGAACAATCTGGCAGTAGACAGAAGGGTGGAATATACTTAGACATAATTGAGAACTCCCTTATTTCAGAAAGCTGAGTAACTTCACCACGATCATGTTCTTTATTTAAGCTAAGAACTTAATTTCTAATAATCCAGTCTCGGATTTGGAAGATCTCTTGATGACAGTTGTATTTCCTTTGTGATGGCAAGCACTTAACTAGTGACATTCAAGTTTGAGGTCTATCTGAGGTGAGGTTTAACCTGAGTTAATTGTTTCAAACGATCAGTCGTTACATGTAAGAAACATATCCTCTTCACCATATTTATCCACAGGGCAGAATTTCACCATCTCAACTACATAAATCGTCTCATTACTTTGCTTTGGAGTGTACATATATTAAGATTTTTAAAATATTCCCATTGGATTTCCTATATATTTGATTATTTTCTTCTTACCACAGCATCAACACTCAATCTGGTTTTTATGAACTTGTAACCGTGTAATAAATACAAAATTAGAGACTCACATTCTTTCCAGGAAATTCGTATCACATCATTTCCTCTGACTTACCTCTATGTTCAGTATTTTAGCTTCTGTCTCCCTCATGATTCGAAATATATAATATTTTACAATCTCCATTAAGTTATGTAAACCAAAGTAAAAGTAGGTTAGAACAATTCCAAGCAGTATTACAAGTATGACTGCCCTCTGATACTTTTTAAATGGCATTCCTTTCCTGCTTGTTTCTCTCTTAGTCTACACCACTGATGATAATGAAATATTTTTTCCAAATAATTCAGTTTAATTGGCCGTATAAAGTAATCAGTTTACACTAACAGTGTTTTTGTACTCACTGTCTAATTCTCATGGTGTGCCAGTGACACTGGAACCACAAACTGCCAGAAGTTGGAATTGCATCCTACCTGGCTTCACGGAAGCTGCATTTAGGCATCTCTTCTTCCCCTACCCTCTGGTTTAAAAGATGTCTGTAAAATCCACTGAGATCCTTCTGTTTGGTGACATCCATGTATGCTAAGAGAAAGAAAGTAAGGTTGGATTTACTGTGCCACAAATACTCGTCAGACACAACTCATAATTGGTAGACACCACCAAGACTGCACTCTCCATCCTGGAGGTTTTCAAGCCCAGAGCAGAGAAAGCTCAGAGCAAGCTGATTAGACCTCACAGCAGGCAATGCTTTGAGCAGGAGGCTGGAACAGATGACCTTCAGAGGTCCACTCCAACTTGATTTATCTTATGATCCTATATCCTGTTCTTTACACCTATTCCTGGGACACTGCACAGCATGTCTGAAGTAAGGAGTGTAAGCATCACTGCACCCCAGGCTTATGAGTCTTCTTTCAACAACTGACCCTTCTTCAAAAATTAAAAGTAGCAACCCAAACTGTACTGACTCAGAGGCGCTTCCTCTGTTCCTTTAGTAATGTGTACAGACAACAAAGCGGGACCCGATTCAGTATCTGCTCACTAGTCCTCTTTAATTCGCATTATCTAAAGCCTCACAGACAGACCAGATGACAATGCTGCAAAGTTTATGCAAGACCATACTTCTTTTCTGGGGGACTTATCTAAGTGTCAATCTCACCCTCAAGAGCTGCCTGTCGTCTTTCTCTTTCCTCTTCCTCAGCCCTTTCTTGAAGCTTCTTCTTATAGGCTGAAGTCACAAAAGCCTCTTTGTGAGCAAACTCTTCTCCTTCCATTTCACGCTCCTTCTGAATTTTTCTTTCCATTCTTTTTTCTTGCTCCTTCTTTCTAATCTCAGCTGCCTTTATGATATTGTGGATGAATCTGGGCTAAAATATAAGGGAAGAAAGGTATAATGTCGAGAGGCAATTGAGATGGCTGAGAAAACATAAATTGGGTTTGATGGAGACACTGAAGAAAGCAAGCAATGGAAGAAAATTGTCTAACATATTCTGATACTGACTGATAGCTATCGGAAATGAACTGTCATTCCCTTTCGGATCACTAATGTGCCATGCTTCCCAGTAACAAAAGAGGCTGCTGTATTCAACCTAAATATTCAGCCCATCTTTGACTAGGATGATTTTTGTTGTGACTGAAATGAATCTCATCCCTCTGTCCTAGACTAGTCTTGCCTTTTTTATTGCCGTAAAGGAGTGGGAAGCTTCCTTTATTACCCACCTAATCTGACAAGAGCTTTCAAATGAAACAGAGTAAGTAACAATGACAATATCACTTGTGAGCATAATTCAGCATGCTCTGAAATAAGGCACTGGGCTGTGGCAATTGGCTCACATTTCACCAAAGTTAATTAGTCTTCTGACAGTCCTCCAGTAAGCACGCTAGTGAGTGAGGAGGGACCATTTATGTTCATTGGCTTAATAATGAAAGAGTGTTATTATCAGGAGCAGGATTGTTGTAAGGCCCACTGCCTCTAATCCCATTATCCCACTGTACCGTTCTCTTCCGAAATCCACAGAAAGATACACTATACATCAAATGGGGTGGGGAAACTGCTGCCCTTCAGAACACTACTGGATCAGGGCTCTGAAGTATGGGATGAACTAACAGTTCTGTCAAAATTCTTGCAAATTACTACCTTATGTAACAAGATTTGAGCACAATACTTGCACACCCCATGAGAAAACGCATTTGGCAAAGCTTGAAAGTTAATGAGTCATGGTTGTTCCAAGCATACGGAGATGAGACAGGCAGCATACATTTTCAGGTATCGACCTTTTTGTCATCTTTTCCGGATAACACTCTGGCATTACTTTCTTTCTTCTGCTGCTGCATTTCATCATAAATGCTGTCGTATTCGTACACTGTAGCATCTTCCTCCAAAGCCTTCTGAATCTCCAATTTAGTCTAAAAGAAAAAAAGGGAGAAGATACCAAAAAATTAAGCAGGAAATTTTTACTATTTTCAAGTATTTTATTGCTATATTGCAATTTTAACAGATCTATAGTATAAACCCAGTCATTAGAACATTGAGTGTGAATTAAATTGTGTCTGATCTACAAAGTTCTTGACCTGTTTACCAGGACTGAGAAGACAAACAAATCATCACCAGTATTTGCAGTTGTAAGAAACACAGGAAACAAAACACAACAGTCAAAACAATACTGGAAGCCTCTTAATGAGCAAACTGTTCCATCAAATAATGCAATTCATTTTTTTAGTAAACAATAAACAACACGGCAGTAAATTTTACTGTCTGTTTTCAGCTCTACTTTATCCTCCTTCCCCCAAACTCCAAGTAATAACTAGATACCAGCATGGCTCAGGATATGATTTTATATTTCACAGTTCTATATTCTGTTTGTAAGTCAAGCTGGAAGTAAGAACTGTGAAACTGTTCAGTTTCTGAAGGCCCTATCAGAAAAAAAAAACCAACCACCAGGGGAGTCCTTAGTTCAGATCTCCTGACAGAAGAGGAGGGGTGCTGAATGGCAATGATACCAGTTTCTCTCAAGCCTGTATTAACTCCATCAAAAAGCAACTGTGTGCAAAATGTATGATGCATAAAAATCTTTTTCCTTCTAGCTGTGTCTTTTATTGGTCTGGAACTTTTCAAAATGTAAAATTCTCATTTCATTTGTACAACTTATTCCTCAATTACAGTAAAAGGCTCATGAATTTAAAAATATTAAGAATTTAAAACCCCAACAGTTTGTAACATTACAGTCTATAAACCAAACTGTTTGAGAAATTCTAAAAACATCAATGCATTCTACGCCACAAATCACACTTCAACATCTTGTGTATTTAAGTGTTTGCATTAAGTCAACAGAAAATTTATTGTATTTTAAATTATGAGCAGCTCTGTGTTAAAACTTCACTCATGCAGCTTTCATTAGGCTGTTCTTCACCTGCCCTGATCATAGCCAGAAGAATTTCAAAAAGACCAATCCTTCCCAGAAAAGTGAAATGAAACCTGAGCTGAGAATTTCAAGTTTTAAAGAAACTCTTGTGCTGCAGAGAGGAATGTAGAAAGCCATAAAATTACGTGGAATTTTTTAAAGGGTAACTAACTGCAGCTGCACAATTAGGTTTCTGTAATTATTTAATAAAAGGGAATGAATGTTGTAATTTCTTGATCTGCCATGGGCACGAAGAGTCCCTACAGCATCTTACCTGTTTCATTGCTTGTTTTTTCAATGCTTCTTTCTGAAGACTTTCACCAACAGATGGCTATGAAGGAGACATTGCAGAAATAAAATTAATTACATTGTCACAGCTCATACTATTTTTCTACCCTTCTAATGAACAGCTTTATAACAGTCCCATTACATAAATCAGTCTCTCACTTCAATCATATTTTTCTGTAAGCAAGAAAAACTAAAAGTTCATTCACAAGCATACAATGAACCAGCCTTTTCCATGATCAAAGTATTGCAGAACCTCAATATATATATTTCTTTTTCTTTTATGAAAACGATGATGTGTTTAAGAACACTATTTCAATGACACGCGCACCTCAAAAGCTGCAAAAAATTTCGTGGCACTTCACCCAAAAAGTAATCTCTGCCCAAGAAAAGCTCCGAGACATAGAAGGTCTGTGCAAACTGTTTAGTTACAATACCTTCCTTCAGACACTGCCAAAAAACAGGTAGAAAAAAAAATACCTTCCACTATGGCAAGGGTCAGTCTGCTGGTGCATGAAGCTAAGAGGCAAAGCATCTAGCTAAGGACAGCTAAAGCCAGTATTGAAACTAATTCCTAAGAGAAGGGTGCTTGTAAGACATCTATTTACTCACTCCAAAACAGTACAATTTATTTTTTTTTCTAATGGCTCAAAGCAAAAGCAAAAAAAAAAAAGAAAGAAGGAAACCCAGAAAACAAACCCCCAAAATCAAGAGAAATTGAAATTATATCCTCCTACTGGTTCATACATCAAAACCATTTTAATATTCTTGAGAATTATGTTGGTGAATAAATTCCTTATTGCACATTTAATTGCACAGAAGTCCACCTGTGATTTGTTTGTCTAGAGACAGTAAGTTTACAAAAAACAAATGCCTTCCCCGGCAGTTTATGGTGGACAATTTCCTGTTGCACTATGAGCTCTGATGGATGAGAACTGCCCGTTCTTCAGTATTTTTTTATCAACTGCCCATTTATTAAAGGCCCTGGAAGCTCCGCAATCTGTCTCGTACTTTCCTCGCAGTCAAGCTATTCTTCTGAAGCACAAAGCTTAGAGTTTAATATTTTCTGGAAGAAGGAAATGTTTTAACCCTATGCTGTGAAATGACACAGAATCCACACAAATCAAGAAACTCTTACAAATCAGACACTACCAGTCCTACAAGGCCACGGAAGATAGCTTGTACACAACTGAAAAGGTTAAAAATATTTTAGAAGGTATAAAAAGAAAATACCCCAATCTACTAATTTTTTTTATTTTTCTCTCTCATTTCTTAGCTCCTTCAGCTATCTGTAAGCTTCTTTCAGGTCCTTATGTGCTTGAGTTACCTCCTTATTTTTAGACAAGCAACCCTTGGAAATCACTTCTTAAAATGTCTTCTTTACATTGCCCCTGCACAACCAAACAGCCATTCAAACTACCGACCAATGGTTTTGGTCTCTCTCCGCTACGTTCCAACTCATGACAGAACATGCAACCACTAACAGCTTTAAACAAAGTTCAAATGCAAATATCTAAAAAGGCAATTCCACAAGTGCAAGAGACAACAGAAATTTCAGCTTCTTACAAAGTAGTCTTCTCTGCCTTCCCACCACCATCTCCCAGTCTTCCCACATCGCAGGTCCCAAGTTGTTCTCCCTCTGCAACTCCTGCTTCCTCACATCTCACCTAGGCTAGGCAGCCAGCCTTCAGCTTCCAGGCCAGTCAAACAGAACAGAGGAGGGTTGAGACCATCTTGTCTTTCTCCTCACTGGGGCATTACCAGGCTCTTTGTTCTGCAGCTGGACATTCTATTCTTGTTGAATTCACCTGAAACTGCCCAGTACGTTCATAAACTTACTATGGGCAAACGTCACACAATGATTCATCCAGAGTTCTTTTTAGAAGACCAGACCAAAAGCAGGATAGGAAATGTTTTACCTGAACATGCCTAGTTTAAAGAATACTCAGGCTCTATTTATCCTGAGTTGCTACTCATTTGTCTCATCCGTTCTTGGGGAAAAAAGCTAGCTGCTGACAGGTTTTTAGAAGCAATTCCTCCTAAACTGCTGCTGTAAATGACTATTTCTGGAGCAGAGGGTGCAGCACCTCTCAACATAGTCTCAGAAAGTAACTCTTAGTCTGTGACTAGTATCATTTTTCGGTGTCAAAGGTGGTTTCTGGGAAGTTACAACCTTAAATCTGAAGCTGAGAATGTCTTGTAAAAAATACCACAACTGTTTTGATAAATGGCTTACTTGTTTTTCCCCATTGACTGCCGCAAGAAGTACACCACCAGCAAATTCTGACACAATAGCTATTAATAATAAGAGTATCTTGCATTAGCTGCATAGCTGGCCTCCTAAGGAAAAGCTTTTGCGGTTGCTACCAAAACCCAAGGCATGGTACTTACTGACAGACAATGGAAGACATCACTCCCTTTTTAAAGCCAAAAGATACTTCTGCCCTAATATAACCTGTTATGAAAGACCCACGAGGGGGCTTTGCCCTTTAACACTGCCCTTCTGAATTGTCTACGTGCTGCTTTGCAGCAGACACATTAAATTACCTTTGTTTAAAGTGAAATACATTTTAAAGGGAAATGAAATGCTTCAGTGACGTCAGGCAGATTATATGTAGTTTGATTTTAATCTCTCACTACAGCTATCTAGTTTTAACTGGATGTGCAGAAAAATGTTTGACCAAAGAGCAACAGCAGGATAATCTGGAGTTCCATTTGATCAGCAAGAGAAAGCAGCACAGTCAGCCAGCTCACAAAAAGCAAAGCTTACGTTTATACTGAGCTAGCCAGTCCAAGAGCACTTTATTATTAAAGAGTAAGAAATGGACATTTTCAGAGTAAGATTCACCTCACTAATTGCAGGTGTCTATTTTAGAATGAGACAGGTTGTCTCCCTCAGAAATGCCTGCACAGGGAGCTCGGAACTCGAGTGTAGATACCTCCGTGTGTTTCCGTGGATCTCACCCCAAGTTTGTGGCCCTATATGGCTACATCTCTAAAAGGCCAGGAGCTGACTCTGCTCACTTTGTTCTTCTCACAACAGATAAGGAATCTCAGACTGAGAGATCTCTGGATTCATGACACTTTGTTATTAAAACATCTTAAAATGAACTACTTAAACTCTCATGTACAGGCATTTAGCAGTGAAGGCTTGCCATCATAAAGACCTGTATTATCCAACTACAGCCTGCACATGGATGATCACTAAATGTCCATATGACTCAACCCTTCATGGGAAAAAACAAAAGCAAGTCAGGTAACAAATTAATCTCAATTCCTACACTAGCTGAGCCATGACTAGTAGCAAAAGATAGAGAAAAGAACATCAAAAACAAGTCATGTAGAGAATTAGCCTTCCTTGGCATTCTCTCCTAGCTTCCAGAAACTAAGAGGTTAGGGACTTCCTGAACTGGAGGATGCACCTGGACCATTGTTTGACACCAAGAGCATCCCTTAATTTGATTAATCCATTTCTGAATCCGTTTATGTTTTTGGCCATGCCACAATATCCTGTGGCAATGAGTTCCACGATTTAATTATACATTGTGTAGAGAAAAACTGCAACTTCCTTTTGTTTCGAGTCAACAAGTTACTTGGTAATTCCATAATATACCCTACTGCTCATATTATGAGAAATTGTAAAATTGCTTCACTCGCTCTGAATCATTACTGATTTTACAAACATCCTCTTGAGTTGCTCCACTTCCTTCTCCTCAGTAATCTAAGAGCATTACAACTGTTGAAAAAAAATCCCGGTCATCATCAATACTCATGACTTGGCCAATCTTTTTTTTTTTTACGTCATACTGTATCCTCTGCAGAATCCCAAAGTTAATAGAAGGATCTTAATCTGCATTTTAATCTGCAAAAGGATACAGTTTTCTGCTTGTTCTCAGTTTCTTCCTTTTTTCCTGTTTAAACATTGCATTTATCTTTTAGAAGGTCACTAAAAAAACCCCAAGATCAAGCTGATACATTCACAGAACTGTCCACACTGACTCTGCAATCTCTTGCCTGAATTTAGGACCTACAGCTACACTTCACATCCCATAGCAACAAATCACTTCTGAAAGGCTGGTAAGGTACAGGAATCTATGCTGAGTAATTCTGATAAAAATCAAGAAACAGAAATTTTGTCTGCTGTACCACAGAGATATTTTCAACTGAATTCCAGAGACAAAATAGGACACGTAACTGTAATTGCCAGGGTTACTTTTTCCCAGTCAACACCGTATTTTGAGAAAATTTCCATCCCAGATGTTCCATTTCTTATGAACTAACCCAAAGATCAGCAGCAGCAGCAACTAACATCCATTGATGTATTTAGCCACAAATAAAAAAAAAAAAATCTTCCAAATTGCTTTAGCAAAGGTACAGGCAAATTCCTAATGAAATATGCATAGTAACATAAAAAGTGAGCAAAAGTTTGGTATCTACTCCATAATCACAGACCAAGTCAGGTGTGCAGATTACCCAGCACAAACTTTATTAGAGTTCAGTTAAAAATACATAATCTCCAGACATTTGAGATGTAGTTTTGCCTGATAAGGTAGCAGACAGGAAATGAAACCCCTCCCAAATGCTGCTCCTTATCTTGAAAAGCTCTGAAATTATTACTGAACTAATAAAGTAATTTTGCTTTTTTAAAAATGATCTTCTTTGATAAAGGCAGTTATGAGATTATTACTTTTTGCTGGGTATGTACCATACCGACGAGCATGACAACTTTTAAGAGTCTTTATAGCAGACTCTAGTAGTGAATCTGTCAACCCTTCCAAAAGAGAGGATCCTTGATCTGTTAAGCTAACTTAGTAGACAGCGTCATCATAATCATTATTATTAGTTACTATTATTATCGTTATTTGCTTTAATGTTTAGATACCAAGGGAAAACGGAGAAGTGAAATAATGCAAGACAGCCCCACATTCAGGAAGGTTCCCAGTCCTACCACATGCTGTTTAATGACAGTAGATTAAACCCAGCTCATTCTTGGGATCTGGAAAATGTGGGGCCAGTCCCTTAATGTAGAGAAAAGCACCAGATCCCAAACTGACAAGGAAAGTGCTTCTGACATTGAGAACAGAGGATCCACTGTTGTCTCCGCTAGCTGTATTTTAAGGAAAGCCTCTCTTTAGAGCCACAGTCCAAGCTATAAGCTCCAGTGGAGGAACTCAGCTCCTGAGAGCACTGAGGACAGCAGCTAAATGAGCAAAGGGATGGGATTTAAGACATGTTCCTGGCCTGTTTCCTGAAAGACCTATAAGCTGCACTGAGGCAGTTTCATGTTGAGGGTTGAGTGGGTACCTCAGCCCTTTCATGCGCTGTATAAAAGGAGCTCAGGCACTTCCACTGGATTCTGTCATGGAACCAGGCACGCAGGAATGCTAGAATCAGATACAAATAACAACTGCTAATTAATCAAAGAAAGCATTTTTAAAAAATGTTTTGATAAGAGGGGTCAAAAACTGACAAGGACTATTTGATGCTTTATTAGCACTGTTTTCTTCAACCACACAAAAGAAAAAGCATTGAGCGGAGCTCTAGAGCAGTAAGAGCATTTTTGTAACACATGTTCTGTTTCTAAATTTCAACTGATTCTAAATTTCAACTGATTCTAAATTTCAACTGATTCTAAATTTCAAGCTCTTAAACGTTAAAATTATAGACTATGGATATGGGCAAAGTTTCTTTTCCGAGTTATGTTAAAAAAGTTAAATATGCACATAATGACATCGTGACTAAATTCTCACAAGTAATTCCACATCATTAAAACCCAGTAAATTGTGACATTATGTGCAGAGAGCAACATCCACGTGGAGAGTTCACCTCCACAATTGATCTTCCATTCATTACCTGTAAACTATGAAGCTACTGGCTTTAAATCCTTCAAAATTTTTCTTTCAGCAGCTGGGTTTCTGTGTGGTAACCAAACCAGCCTATACACCACGCCAGCTCCTGGATGCTCCCCACACCCAGCAGCACATCCAGAAGTGTAATTTGTCTAGTGTACAGCACCCTCTACCGGGACAGGAAGAAAGCAAAGATTTTGAAGCTAATACTTAAAAAAAAAAACCTTTAAAAAAAATAAAGATGATAGAAAAGAACACTATCAACATCCTGCAATATAGTCACACATCACAGAGTATCAACAGACTCTGTGATAGCAGAACAGCTGTGTAGTGTTCACTCTAGTAGTACGAGGAGCGTGAGTACGTCCAGAGCTACGAGTAATTCTCATTACTTGCCTTTATTTTGCTTTAGAACTTTTTGGTTGTACAGTTTTGTTTTTGTTTACAGCGAGCCTGAAGATCATAAATTAGTTATATTAAATCTGGGTGGAATAAGCTAAAGGAATAAAATGCACAACAACTACTCTTTAAAGTTAGTATCTGAGAAACAACTGTGGATTACTACTGGTCTTTCTATATGCAGACATATTTACTAGC
>JAAGNO010007564.1:0-22976 GCA_033439905.1 Ceryle rudis | reverse complement strand
TAATAATAGATGCCTGCCTGAACTCTTTAAGGAGAATTATTTTCTGTTGTAATTTCTCAGGAAGTTTTACATTATGAATAGGCTGGTCCTTACCCTAAAGAGGCTAGGAGGTAAGCAAGATAAAGGTTGTAAAATGTTAACATTTACTGTGAAAAAATGATGCTACCTTATTGAACAGGCACCACAGTGTTAAATATTTTTGATAGCAGGAAATGTTTATTTGCTCATTCAATAGAAAAGATTAATGAAGAGCACGACATAACTACTGAAGTTGGGCAACAGAGTGTTATCAGCAATGTAAAGGCTGTGAACTTTTTGTTTTGCACTGAGTGTAAAAGAATGATACCAGAGCTAAGACAATAAGGTCAAGAATTCAGCTGAATTTGAAAAAAAATTCTCAGGAATTATTTTGCACAGCAAACACATCCTAACAGATATTTCTTCCCCTGTGTTAACATCAGCATTACTCTCTTAACTCTTTTTTTTTTCCATGAGGTGATAAAATCTCATTTATTCAACTTCCAGAAGATAGGCCTTTAGGTTTTACAGACCCCTGAGTCGGTTGGAAGTGGTGCTTTGGTACTTTTGTTTAACTGTTAGTCTAGTGACATTACTAGAAGTTACACATATTCAGGCTTGCGTGTGACAGATGTGGTCATTTAGTCCAAGCGGTTCATAAGTCCTTAGTTTGAGAATTACACTGGTGATGTGTAATTATGCTGTACTGGGCAAACTGGTGTGTTTTCTCTTAAGAGGAAGTATTTGAGGATCAAGGGCTTTTCTTGTTCTCAGAGGAGTTTGCTAAGCCTTTAGCTGTAGTTCAGTAGATAGCTGTATGTATTTCAAGAAGTGGTGTAATCATCATTGCCATTTTGCTATTCTGAGGGTCATGAAGAACAAAGTTTTGAGGAGATGCTCTTTCTATGAAAGTGTCATTTGCTCCTTTAATGAAGCAGCGTCCTTTCATCGGGTAGGTCTATGAACCTTAATTTGCGAATGTCCTTGTAAGTGGTGATGGCAAAGGACATCAAAATACAATTTACTTTGTTTTTTATTCCCTGAAACAAGACCTAGAGCTACATTCAATAAAGGGCTTAGTACACATAGGCCTTTCTCTTGTTTTCTCTCATCACCTCAATCTTGTGTTCTTCACTGCCTGGTGACAGAGCTGCATGAGAAAGGATAAGGGGTGCATGTCCTTAACACATAGCTTGAAATCTGTAATTTGCTTGTATATATATATATATATATGTACTGTGAAGATTTTGTAAATTGCATTCCTAGCATCAGAATATTCAGAAATTGCATGTCGCCATACTTAGAACATCGATAGGTCATTGTAGGGACTAATGGAATAGTAAATTGATAGACCTTGTCTAAATTTCAGACATTATTTGTATTCAAGCACTAAAGAAAGTGCTGATATATTTTTGTGCCTGTACTAGAAACGATAAGGAAAAAGCAATTGATGAAACGGGTAGGAAAAAAAAACCCTGAAAAAACAAGGTCAACTAAGAAATAAGAGAAGCAGTATAGATGTCACCACAGAGTTACGTGGGAAGGAAAGATACTGTAAGGAAAAATTATCTCGCAAAGTATCTGATGTTACTGCAAATTTAGGGAATTTTAATGACTAGACAAAATGCAGTTTGCTACCAGTTCCTGACCATCTGGGAAAAGACAATATGAGCTGGCAAGTCTTGGAACTGACTTTTTTTTTTTCTGATCAGTATCTACTATTCATTGCTAGATGTTGCACCTCAGCACAGCATTCCTAATGGTCAGCACTGCTGTAGGCATCACAAAATGCTGTACAAGGGCTTACTGAGCTCAGGTTTCCACAGGTTTTCCGAAGCAGTCAGATGAAACGTGTACATGCACAGTAGCACGTTTTACAGCTGGAAAAACAGGCATACAGAAGTGAACTAGCTTGCAGGAGATCACTCAGCAGGCTGTTCACTAACCCAGGAAGAGAACCACAGTTTCTGGAGCTCCAGCCAGGTTTTTTGTTTGCTACCACCGGTGGTTGCTGTGCGATGTCTTCCTCATCCCACTGTGTAGTATGTAAAATGCAATGAAAATAATGTTTGCTTTGAAATGTTTGGCATTTGTAGTCATTGGTAAGGCTGCTGAGATAAATAAGGCTGTGTTTAGGTTTTGTGTTGTGTACAGTTCTATTATATGATAGCGTTAGTAATTTGCACATGAAAAGTGACTGTTACACTTTTCTCTGCCCCTGCTTTTGACCTTTTACTGCAATATAGAATCTATGCACACCACTGTAATTTTTCAGCTCATCCTCTCTGTCCTCTCTCCACAGCCAGCAGTGGGAAGCATGATAAGTCACAAGTTTCTGCTTGCTGGATGCTGCTCTCCACTGCTGTGCAAACATGCTGCAGCCAGAAGCTGGCTGAGAGGACCACAGGCATGCACAGTAACCTTACAGTTTCTTGGGTTTATGTTTGCTTTATTTTTATGCTCTTACTACATCCTGGAAGGCAGAGGCCAAATCTTTTCCAAGAGAGAGGATCTTCCTATGGGAGGACAGAAGGTGAAGTTTAAGAGTGACCCACTCTCTCTCTACTACCAGCCAGACCTCGAGCCTTCCCATCACCTATCATTATCTGTTTTCTTTACTCTTCACTCAGCTGTGAGTTTCTTTTTTTCTTGTATGTCCCCTAAACACATTTCATCATTCTCAGTTTCCCTCACTTCACTGCAAATGTTCATACATGTAATTGTTTTCTCCTGAAAAATCAATTTATGTATGCCACATTTCTCTGCTGTGCTCAGGGTACATTTCCACCGAGAGAGATGCAATAATTCTCTTGAGATTTCCCCTGTCAGCATGGTCTGAATTGACTTGGCAAGCATGTAGCACAGCTTCAATAACCATAACATACCATAGTTGATACTCTGGAGGACTAGAAACGGCTTTGATGAGCCGATCCACACAGATACAGCTGAATTCACACAGACACAGCTGAATTCATCTGCCAAACGCAACTCCAAAACCCCAAACAATTAGAATTTTAAGGATTGTTTCCTTGAGAGGTCTGACCTGGGCTGGTTGCTGTCAGGAGGACAGGCCAGGAAGATAAAAATGCAGTCTGCATCTCTGATACTCATGAACTGATGCTTTTTATCTAATTTGCCAGGGCAGGTCTACTGTTTGATAGCCTGTCACAAGGTCCAGCCTGCTTGCTCTGTGTGTCCAAAGCTCCACTTGTCAGCCTCCCACTTGAAGGTCAGCGCCTTTCTGCATCTTCAGTGAGAGTTCAGTGGTTAGCTCTATGCTTCCAACCTGCTTGCGTCCCGGGCAATTTAAGATAAGAGTTTAAACCAGACAAAGATGAGAGAAGAGTATCATCCCATTTACTCTCCATACCCCAGGCCCCAGAATTGCTGCTTTCAGTACCCCATCCTTGTTGTTACATTCCTCCTGACCTGTGCCACCTATTTCTTTTGCCTTTCCCCATAGTCATCATCCATAGTCCTTATTTATGCCACATTACAGCCATTCTTCCCTTACTGAAGGAAATAGTTCTCTCATAATGCCTTATTATTCTGCTGTTCTTCAACCACACGTCTTATCTATATGCATTTGATTTATTTCAAAATTATTTCCAATGTCCTTTGAGCTCTTGTGCTGAAACTACATTTTCTCTTCATAAATGGAAAACAAGTATCCCAGAGGCTTTAACGTGGAACCTGCAGAGTTTTCTTCCATTTTGGCCGTGTAGAATTTCAACTTTGTAATAATAGAGGTCAAATTCAACTGCAGCCTCATTTAAATTACCTTCCATGAAGAGAAAATGGTGACACAGGTAATATTACTTTGTCCACACAGGTAACTGTGATCAACTAACTATGCCTATGCAGAATAAACTCCTATTTTCAATACTTTTCATTTTCACTCTTTATCTTTCAAGAATTATTTTTTTTTCTTTCATTTGTCTTTATTTTCCTTACTACCATGCTGTTTGGGATAAATGTTGAAGCTTAGGAGAGACGTAGCTGGGTACACAAGAATGAACAAGTAATATATTCGGTGAAATTTCTGCCTCTGGCAAGTGTTGTGGTGAAGAGAGGGGTCAGATGAGAAGCACCAGTTCTGGTGACCCCACTGTCTGATCATGTAGTCAACATCCTCTGTAGTATTATGAAATGTGCCAGATTTGATGGCAACAGCAACATATTTCAGAGCGTTCAGAGAAGGCAGCCTTCCAACAAAAAGGTGTTTTCCCTTCACTGTCTCAAAAGTAGCACCCAGTGAGAGGGCAACCTCAACACCTAAATATCCCTAAGATTAAACAGAAACTTCTGTACAGGTAACACAGCCTGGTTTTATTCCTTTCCCCTGTGGCAACACTGAAGAGTTAATCTGTGTTGCTGCTATAACTGATTACTTGCATTCTTCCAAATTGTTCCATTTTTATATCACTTCTAACACATAAACATGCCCTGCTTTTCAAATTCTGTAGGAACACAATGTGAAGATGTGGGGGGAAGGGTAAAGGTAATCTTGGTCCAGTCTTGATCCACATGCTGGCTTAGTCACAATTTTCTTAGGAAGAGCTTTGCTGACTTTTAACATTACTGAGCTGATTATGTGGGCTGAGCCCTGAGTACAGTGAAGGATGGTGCTTTCCTTGTGGGCAGACATAAGATACTGAGGAAGGTGAAGGAGCAGAAAGCCCGTATGTCATGACCAAAGGAAGGAGCTCTTTACTCACTTAGAAACCTTTCTCCATACTGTCTTCCTCAGTTACAGCCAGGCTCTCTGACCTCACCTTTTAAGGACCTCTAGCAAGTCTCCACCCCTCCTTAATTTCCTGCTCTGAAGTTACTTTCTTTCTAGAAATGAAAGGAATGTGTTTTATACACCCACTAGTAACCAGGAGCACATTCAGTAACTTTCAGTTTCACTTCCAGAGAGCATTGACACCATATACACAAAGAAACGATGAGGAAAGAAAAGAATGGAGAGGGAAAAGTCAAAAAAACCCTTTACTACTAATAATGTAAACAATGCAATGCATCGTATGTGTGTGCAATACAGAAGAACACTGGTACATTTGCTTTAACAGATGGTGGGAGCCTTTCAAGAGCGTGTGTATTGCTTTGAGTACACATATGCATACAGTTTAAAGTAAAGGTCTAAGTAAGTGAGCAGGAGAGAAAGCCCAGTGCCAAGGCCATGGAGGGCATAGGCTGAGTTCCCTCTGGTGGCTTGCTTTGGCATTTTGCAGGGGTGGCCCCAGAAGGACCCGTTTTGGGAGCAGCAGCCCATCACTCCTCATTACAGCCTTCCCCAGGAGCCATGCTTGTATTAGGTAGCTGGAGGGTGCAATCACTGGGTAATTCATTGCGAGGGTCTAATTGCAAGTTAATTTTGAGTTATGTAAACAGATTAAATCAATCCTTCCCTGTATTTATTTTTCATTAATTCACATGCAGACGTAACCACTCTTAAAAATTCCCTCTGCCACTTCATCAAGTTGATGTTCACTGGTAATGGCTGCTGTTGCTAATACCTGCATCAGGCAGAGGCTTTGTGAGATTCCAGTGAGTCAGAATAATGTGTGGGCTGTCGTCAGGCAGTTTTGGGGAAAGACTCTGCAGATGGAAAACACAGCCAAGCAGCAGCTAAATGTGTATTGATGGCTTAGTGTAATACATTTATTTTAAGTGACCATCAGACAGTAATTCATTAGGTCAAAATATTGTTGAATTATTGTTGCACTGTTGCATCAGAACACAGAAAAGATAGCAAACAAGAAAGAATAGAACAAAAAAGAAGTTAATGTCTCTGTTTTTCCTCAGCTCATGTTTTACCAAAAAGACAGCTGGAAGACTAAGACAAAACGGATTAGGCAGGAAACCTGTATTTCTAAAAGAAAACATCCAGTGCACTTTTGGCAGATAGCGTATTTTTGTAAAACACAAATTTACGACATATTAATTACTCTGTCCCTGGGGGTTTAAAAATATAGGACATTGTATTTCCTATTGTGAACTTACGAACCTTGGAGGAAATTGCAATAACTAGAAGTAAAACTGTATGCTGTGTTTTTATCATAGGATATGCAGTGTAGAATTTGCCTAAAAGTTAGACACCTATGTCTAACCCCAACCTCAACTTAGCACTCAGCAAACAGAAAGGGGCATGTTCATTTCTGGCAATTATTTTTACAGGTTTGGAGAAGATTATAATTGATTATATGTCTCAAGGTACCTGTCAGTACTAACCAATAACTAACAGCATAGGGGAGACAGGTATCGGGTCATTGACCTTCAGAAAAAGCGCCTCTAAGCTCTTAGAGAGTGGCATAAAATCTGATGATTTTTCATCTTTTCCTTCAAACTCTTCTTCTTTTTAAACATTTGTAATAATTGTGGTTAATTACAGTATTCATCAGTATGGTTAAACTGCAATATTTTTCAGGCCTGCTGGATTTTAGCTTTGGTGATACTTTGCAGCAATATGTCCCATAGACTAGATGCCCATTAAGTGACAAATTTGTTTTTAAAAAATTTAGTTGCTACATGATTGTACATGCAAGCCTGTATGGCATAAAGAAAGCCATGACTCGATTGGCAAAAATGTTGAAGAAAAAGAAGAGTAAGTCCTTTTGAAGTCCCTTTTTTATTAGAAGTATCCTTTATGTTGAAATTGAGTTATTGTTAATAAAAAATATGAAGTTAGAACTAATCAAATTGTATTCTTGGACTGTGTCTGTACTGTATAACCAACACCATCTTGACTAACACATTTCAGTTAAAAGCCATGGCTTATCATACTTGAACTCTTCCTTTACATAGAACAAACCAAAAAATATTACACCTCATCAAAATGTTCTTAATACTTTTAACCAAAAAAAGAGTCCAATATTGCTTATTTAACCCAAAAATAATTATCCAGTTGATCAAAACTAAGATGAGGTTAAGTATGAAAACTGCTACTGGGACAAATTCTTTCCCAAGGTATTGACATTTGCTTTCTAATGCAAGGTACTTTCAAGCTACAGTTATAGTATCATGAAGACATCATTAGGCGATACGTAAGGGTGATGTGTTCAGAGACAAAGGTTTCATTACAAAATACAGTAAAATATGGCTTTACATGCATAAATACACTTTTTAGTCAATTTTGACTTTTGAAATTGATTTTCCATATGAGATGCCAGATGGATACTGTGGCTGGTTTACCTGTGTGTCACCTTGCACTGTGCTTTACACAACATTTTAACAATGCCCTGTGAAACTGGCCTGGATGAGCTGACTGAAGTTCAGAGCATAGATCACATTTCACATTTATTCAGCCTGGCCTTTTGCCGAGTTAGCTATTTTTTGGAATTGGCAAAGCTTTTGACAGGTTTTGCAAGACTCGACAGTTTAGCCTCAGCTCTGTTCTGGAGGAACATGTGACATCGCTTTATGTTATAGGTACTTAAACATCATCCTGTAGAGAACATCAGCACCAGACTGCTTCCTCACATGAACAGTCACTCTGATTTAATGATTTTCTTGTAGCAGCACTCTGTCAGGCCAAATTTTCTCTTGCCAGTGGAAAGACTTACGTGTAAGCCTAAATTTAGAGTTCAGAGAAGAGGACATCCCCTTCAAATGAAATACCAATTATCAGTGAGATTCTTCCTTGAATTAATTTCAATTGAAGTGAATGGGTTATCATAAGGTTAGTAAGTCTCAAACAACTTTATAATCTATTAAGTTCGCTACTTCTGAGCAATGTAACCATTTGAAACAGGTGTCAATCATCTTCAAATGCCAGTCAATAACCAGTTTCATAACAGAAACTCTGAGACCTGGAGCATAAGAAAGAATTTGGATGTAATATTTCCTTGCATTGTGCTTTAATTTGAATGTCAGTGTGTTCTCTGGGGGGATTGTGACGGAGGTTTCAGCATTGATGGAGAAAACCTTAGTTTTGTTTCTGAACTGGAGGAACTTTGTTGGGAGCTTGACTCTGATTTTTTCACATATTTGACCTTTCCCATAATGACTTAGATGGTGATTTTGTCCTTGATCATCCTGTTGATCTACAGCATCTTGGAAGTGATCTGGAGTGGAACTGAGACTGGCTGTGAGAGTGTCATCTATACTCTGGCAGGCAAAATACAGTATTATTGCAGCACTTCAGTACACCTACAGTATTTTTTATTGCAGAAATTACATCTTAGGCACGCATTCTTGAGCTATCTTGTCAATTCTGTGAACAGTGTTCATATTTATTGCTTTCCAATTTGAAATCTGTTGAAGTTTTTTAAGTAGCTTCGTCTCGTATCTACATATCACACAACACCATTTTTCATATATAACAATAGTTTCTTTGCATTCAAATTTCTGCCATCTGACAACTCTGGATTTGTGCTACAAAATTAGTCATGTGAAGGGTCTGCTGTGAGTTGAGTGATATCACCAGTGGAATAAATATAAGTAAACATTTAAGAGACTGTATGACTCCTAACAGCTCCTCAGAATAAATTAGCTACTGACATAGTTTTGTGAATCTAATCCTTTGTTCAAAGTAATTTCATAAGATGTTTTTTACATCCTGCATGCAAGCAGGAGATTCCTGTATGAGCACATAATCTGCAGGAGATAAAAGCGAAGGAGACAGGTAACAAATGAAAATTGAGGGCCATCTTAGCCACGATGCTAAATAAAGCTTCATTAATGATTTAATCCCTTATAATACTGAATGAGATGAAGGGCCTTTCACCCTGGGACCTCTACCATATGTTCAGATGGGTCTTCTGTACTGGTCACTGAGCATGGGTCTCCTGTCCAGACATAGGGGCACCTTCAGTATCCAGGAGATGGCATTTGAAGTACTGGGAGAGGAATTTCCAAGAGGTATCAAGGAAAAAAAAATGCACCCTATATGAAATCAATCTCAGAAAATGTCACCCTAAGTTCTAAGGCCTGACTCTAGGGACATTTTCACACCTGTTTATTTTCTCTTTTAGTGAGTGGACTTACTGATGTGACAATTCATAACAAGATTAAGCCCATACTGAACCTGTCTTCATGCTCAGGGCCTTACCAAATATCCATGTTTGCATGTTAACCATGAAGTTACTAACTTCTCCATAAACTCCATATACACCTTCACTGTTTTCATCCCCCCATCTATAGTCTGCATCTCACAAAGGGCGCTAAGGTCACAAACATGACAGATCATGGTCACCCCATGGACTAGGGCAAGACCTGTCCTGTGAGAAGGCTGTGCTGTCCCTCAATGCGGTACACACTCATGCAAAGGACTTATTAATGCAGTCTTTCACAGCAAGAATAAATATGTTTGCCTTTCACGGCAAGAATAAATATGTTTGCTGCAGGCCATCTATTTGTGAACTCTTCTCAGTCTCTAACCTCTCCCAGCCAAGGAGGTGATGTCAGTGCTTGCTACTGTAAGTGGACAGTGATGATTTGTGCCTGCTTGATGTCTGTGCGCAGCATGACATGGCTGCAGTGCCGTTGTGGTTCCCTGGAGACTCCAGCAGCCATAGCTGATGGTTTGTAGCAACTCAAGGAGCAGAAAGAGGTGTCACAGCTCTTGTAGGAAATAAGATGTATATTTTGAAGATACCTATGCGTTACTCGAGGTAATGATTTCTTCTTCTCCTTCAAGTGTGTGGTTCCAAGGTAGGACATCTGAGATGTTTCTTGTGTAAGCTGAATACCAATGCCAGGGGAAGAGCTCCAGGTTTATCTGCTGATCTCCATTCACACCATTTATGCCGTGTTTGGAGGTTTGGAAAGTGCTTTTGGCACTCCAGAAAAATCACTTTGCTAAGGCTTGCCATATTAAATTCTAGTGCAAACAGTAGCTACCAATACCTGACCATAGGGTAATTCAGTCTGGAAGGGACCTCAGGAGTCCTCTGCTCCATCCTCACAGCACAATCAACTACAGGGTCAGACCAGGTTACTCAGGGCCAATTCTGATCATCTGAAATGGAGCCTGGCAGAGAGTTGGACAAATGAGTGCCTTCAATCTCTTCCTGTCATACAGGGTTCTCCTTGTCAGACAGTTTAAATGTAGCTCCAAAATGCTGACAGTTTGGGAAAGCTATGACATCAATCTGCCTCTGTTTTCTGCATGTTGAGTTCAAAGGTCTGAAAGGTATAAAATGTTTAAGAATGAGCAGGGGAGCTTAAAAAATCACAGTGGATCTCATGTAAAGTGTTTTCATTCTGCACTTGTAATAGAAAATAAATAAATAAAGGGATATTTAATCTAGTGTTCCTTGAGAGGATTTATCCCAGCTTGGTGAGAAAGCATATCCTTATGTCACACACAGGCAGCCAAACACACACCCTGTACCCATAACTGAACTGAATATGGGTTTAAATTGAAAAAAATTGAACAGATGAGAAAAACTAAATTATACATACTGAATAATTCATTTGTTATATGGTTCTATGAACAGGATACTCAGCTGACTTAAGATAACTTGTTCCACTCGCCAGGTGGCAAGTAGTAGTGTTGCATTATCTGTCCATAAAATCAAGTGAATACATGCTGGTACTATGACTTAAACAATCATGTTACTCAACAAGCAGAGCTCAGTAAAGTTCCTGACCTGTCTATACAGTGTGTCTCACAATATAAAATTTTATCCAAGTTTAATTTTCCTTTATACTTTTGGAAGAATTTGTGTGTTCTGTGTTGAAGGAAAGTTCTGGAAACAGCCAAATATAATAATGAAACTAGGTGGAATTTACAAAATAGCTGGTGAGGAGAGTGAGGACACTTGATGTTACAGGAATAACAGTTTAGAGATCTTCCCATTTAAATTAGCAGTAGTACTAATAGATGGTGAACATATTCAAACAACTATAGAAGGGGAGTGGAAAAATTTGACAATTACTTTTATGTCTGTGGTGCTGATTGAAAGTGCTGGACTATATTTTTTTTCTTTGCGAATGAAGTTTTTTGTTTGGTTGGTTGGTTTAATATCTACTGAAAGTAAAAAATCATACTGTAGAATCAATACCCAGCCTGACTCCAGAAAAGACATTGCTAGGGCTGGAAATTTAATTTTGCTCTTTCGAGTCACTCAAACCTTGGACTTTCTGCCAATCTGCAAAGTAATCATGCTAGACAGTCTTATGTTAGAGGCACCTGCTGCTAGGGAGCCCAGATTAATATTACCAGCACATATTGAGTAGGCTACAGAACAGCCAACACATACTAATGATGTCTGGACTGAAAAGTCAGCTGGCAGCCTCAAGACACCCCATTGTCAGTCCCCTGCATGCCACAGTTGCTGCAGCTTCCCAGTACCAGCACAGGCACTCCTTGCCAGAGCAACTTTAGCCTTTCTTTTTCAATTTTATTTATTCCAAAGTAGGTCACTCTGTGCCATCTGTTGACACTTAAAAGCCATAGAAGTTTCCAGATTCCCTATAGTATTCTGCAGTTTAACGTGTATTTCTCACACCCTTTAGCTCTACCTAGTTGTTGTATATAGTGAGACCACTGATAACAAAATCTCATTTGGTCAGGTAACATTTTTAGCAACTGTGTGCAGGTCTTGGAGGAATATACTAGAGGTGAGTATAACTGAACGGGAAGAGAATACAACAAGAAGGGCCTGATTTTCTTGCTGATGGTGAATCCTGGACAACACTGTTTTCGGTGAAGTGGTGTTCATGTCTGTCTGCTTGCAGCTTCTCCAGCAGCTTTGTTGGAAGCTCAGGGAAGCAATCAGACCTGGGTAGGTGTATCATGGGTTTTATCAGGCTCCAGTTAAATTTGCTTCTCTGGTTCTGTGCTGGTGAGCATGTGAAATAATGAGCATTTCTTGTCCATAGTTGTCTCTCTAACTTCCTTGCACAGCACCCTCAGTTCTCTCCCACCTGCCTGTTCGGTATGGATTACCAATGCACTGCAAGGATGATTTTTATGTTTTTTAAATAGTGCTCTTGATCTGAAGTGATGACATTCAAGTTATCCACAGGTAGATTTCTGGAAGGGCACATCTCCACATGGGTGAATCACTGGCATCACAAGTGCCTTTGACATGTGATACAGTAAGCAGCATTGATAAGGAGAGGGAAGGTTACATGCATGGGATACAAAACATGCATGAAACATACTAAAAAGCACACAGATACCTGCTGGTGCATGAATATTGTGCATAAGAGTGTAAGAGATTAACTTTTTAATTATAGGAACTGGCCCTGGCCACCTTGCTACTAACTGGGTGTTGTTTGAGGTATACCCATCTTCCACCTGCTAACACTGAGCCACCTCTGTTTCCTGTTTCACAAAAAGATTTGGGAGAATAGAAGGAGAGTCAGATCTCTATAAAGTGTAAATGCATGGACCAGATATGCTATTTATAATAAACTATGAAAAGGTGATAAGGTTATGAAGTACCTGAACAAACTGCAACTCAGGGTCTCTATGATGCACTTAAAACCAAAATAGCTTAGCTCTAGACAATGATGAACAGGCTGGAGTAACTAAAGCTCAAGCTCATTTGGACTAGAAACAACTAGAACACATTACCTAAGTTTGCCAGATGTCATTGGGCAATACATGATTTCACCTCAAAATCATTTTAGCCATTAGTTGAAACCAAAATGGATTGAACTAGCTTGTTCAGGAAAACACAGTTGGACCACAACTGTTTGCAATTTTCAGTACTTGTTCACAGGTCTTTGGACATACTGGATGTCCTAGTTTCCTTGGACTTAAAAAAATATTTAAAAATACTTGTTTCATTTCACGGTGATGACTGCGCAAGTTCAAACAATCCTAAAACTCTGGCAAAGTTCTGCACATGTGTTACATTGGCCTGAAAAAAAAAAAAACAGCTGCACTCTTATGAGTTATTCATATACACAAGGTCAGAAAAGTTCATAGTAATGTAAATTAGAAATATGATTCTTTTTTAATAGCCCTGCAGACAAATGTAGTTTTTCCTTTTTCACTTATCTGCTTATTTTACCAAAACACTGACATAAACTTGAACAAATCTTCAAACTCACTATACCTGTAGAACTCTTCTTGTCAGCAGTAAACCCAGGAGTATATGTGGTGAGTGCAAACATACTTTGTGTTTATTTAAAGTTTGTGATATCACTTAAATTAAATAAAGACTAAAAAAAATGTGTTATAATGATTATTGCCAGCATGTTATTGCTTTGTATATTTCCACTGTAAATAGATAAAGTATGGTTTTGCAAATGTGACTTTGAAATTAATATCTTAAGCAAATAATCGTTATTAATGAACACCCATAAGGCTTGTTGTGCTTATATTTGCATGATTGGTACAAAACTTTTCAGTAACAGAAGCAAAAATAATGACTCTTTTTAATATAATTTCCCAAGGCATTATGGAAAATATCAACACTTAATACAAGTGCTTTTGTGATTATGCAACGTATTATACTTCAGATTTAAAAAAAAAATAATAACAAAAAAGCTTTGGGGTAAAGAGATTTAAAATTAGACACAGTAAGCTGCTGGTTTGCTGTCTCAATAGCTCCTCAATACCACTAAATCCACAACAAAGTACTTAATAGTAATTTGTCATGCCTAATATAAGTAATCCATTTAAGATTCCTGTGGATTGTAAATATATCATAATTTTTCTGTCTATCTGCAAAATAGTATACTCATAGGAAACAAACTAGAGGCTTTCACATAATTTTGTATGATACAAATTTCCATCTATATTTAAATTGAAATTTAAAAATAGAGAATTGGATATTGAATTGTTTGAGTAGTCATCTTGTGTCTGTTTAACCCTCAACCAGATACTGTCTATGAACAAACATCTGTAATACTTCAAAGACTCGATGAATTAAAACCAAAGATCTATATGAGTTCCAAAATGCTTTCTTCCTTCAAGGGAAGAGCTGTGGCCTGACTGTGGTTCTGTTTGAATCAATAGCAGAATTAAACTTTAATTTCTAACAGCGTAGGATGTCATTGTAAATAACTAGTGGCATACACATGGTAGGAAAGGGGCATTTTAATATCTGCCTTTTAGAGAGAGAAAGGAAATAGACATCTAAGACACAACTAAATATAACCAATAATATAATAACTAATCAAATATAACAATTAAAGGCTCATAGTGTCAGTAATGGAGCTGGTTTAGCATTAAGAGTCATGCTGGAACATCTGTGTGATCAGGCCATTTTCATCATAAATCTTTTCAAGCTGGGATAGCATTATGACTGTAATGATGCTGCCACTACAGAAATGATACAAATATAATAATTGAACTATAGTATAATGTGAAATACATGACCATATTAGAGGTTAAAATACATACATAATTTTAACAGTGTAAGGGCATAGATGAAGCGGGATGTTTTTATTGGAGGAGTGGGAGGGGTTCAAGGCATTTTTGTCCAAGGTAAGATATCTGATATTTGACACTTTCCTTCCTAAAAGTTTGTGTATGAAAAAGAGAACAAGAAGTCAGTAAGTTTTGTGTGTTAAGAGTATTGGATATCAGTAACACCAGAGATTTAATTATTTGTTTACATTCTGCTTTGCAAACTTCAAGGGGCCCCACAATAGCTGATAAGTTTTACATAACTCTTCAGAGAGCCAAACCAAAGAAAGAAATGCAAGTTTATCAAGGCCTGTCTTTTAAACAGCTACCTGCCCTAATTGGCAAGGCTTATGTCAGGCAACTTTTCTTGGACTTAACTGATGTTTCTTGTCAAAAAATCTCACCCCAGTTGGAAAAAAAACAAACCAACCAAACCAAAACAAACCAACCAAACCAAAACAAACAAGCAAACAAACAAACAAAAAAACCACCACAGAAAAAAAACCAACCAACCAACCAAAAAAACCCCAAACACAACAACACAAACACATAACACACACAAAAATAAAAAGCAGCAAAAAAACCCTACAAAACAACCCAAACCAGAACACGACTAAGGCCTCACTGCATTCTTGCAGGTTGCAGTGTGCAAATGAAAATCTGCACCAGATAGAAAAGCACGGTTCTCTTAAACCAGTCTAAACCCAGCAAAGCTTATACCAGCCCCTGTGGCTAATGGTGCATGAGAGTGATTGTTTTGAAAATAAACGTGTCGGTTTAAAATATTACTGCCTCTCTCCCAGAGGATACCACCCACACAGTGGAGTCAGCAGACTGAAAACACAGATGATTCTAAGCTGCTTCAGGATAAAGCCTGGTGTTTAAAACATAAAATGCCAATGGGGGTGGGAGCAGCTTGAGCTAAGCTCTTGGACTTTGCACAGAAAGAGCTCAGAGACACTTGTGTGTCATTCTGCCACCAGAGCTGGGACAGGGATCTTTGGTAGGTACAAAGAGCTGGGGGCAGTGCCGTCTCAAATAGCCACAGCTGCCTTCTCAGTGCATGAATCTGAGTTCTAAGCATGGCTTTTACCTTGCCCTTTTGAGTACGGGTTTGTAGCATTTGGGCAAATGGTGAGGTCTTAACTGCTAAGTCCTACCACAAATAGCTAATTCACGGGTGACTGGCAAAGGGGGATTAAGAAGGTCCCGAGGAATAAACATGCTGTGTGAGGAATTTCAGATTTAATTCCAACTTTTGTACATGATGTAACCAAATCTGTGGGGAACATTAAGTTCAGATTTACTGACCCAGTCTGCTCTGGACAGTGAAATTTTGACCACGCTAAGATTAACAAGTTCTTAAGTGGTGCGAAAGATACGTCTACAAGGAGAAGGCTTTTCTGAACTCACCTATCCTGCATTTCTTTTCCCTTGGTAAGAAATGTACAAGACCTAGTGGCATCCTTCATCCATTAATAGTAAAAGAACACAACACCCTTCAGTGACTCAAGCCATTTCTCTTCCTGAGATATTTAAAATTCTTCTGCTCTGTGGTGATATTGACATTGTGATCTGACCAAAGAAGCCCTTATCACACTTCCTTTTTAAACATACAACCCACTTTCGTAGCATTGTATGCCTTCATACATACTTCCTAATATAAAGCTGTTTGTAAACCAGGCTGCAATGTTATTTTAGGCAAGTCAGTGTATCGCTCCTACACAAAGCAACAGCCTGCTTTTGTTTTTAATACTCACTGTGCTATTGTTTTTAAAGCTTTGGATTTTGGCTGGAAATCCAGGCCACCCTGAATTTAGCAGCAAAACTTTCACTAAGTTCAGTCTGATCTGGATTTCAACCTAAATGCCTAATGTTGCTAATGTGGGATGTGGTAAATTTGATCATCAAGTTTTTTATGGCCACAACAGATGTTCCTTCTTTTAGACCAATGGAAAGCTACCGAACCTCATCCACCCTCTAAAACAAAAATACAAGCATTTGTTTACAGCATGATTCCAGGAATATGAATTGAATTAGCAGCTATGAAGTTTGTTCTTATTAATTTACAAATAAACACATGCACAATTCTCACTTTTCCCAGGGAATCACGATGGTGTCTGGATTGTATTTTCCCTGTACAGTACTAGTATTTTTAACAGTCTAATACTGCATTATAATTTGTTTAGCACAGTCAAAATATCAACATGGTATTTTTGACCTGTTCTTTAAAAAATTTCTTTTTTTTTTTCTTCTGATGTCTAGTAGGCCATGTTTTGAATATATATTTTGTACTTTGTAGGCTTATAATTTTAATTGACTATAATACAACGTTCTTATAATCACAACCAAAGGCACGACCTATAGAAAATGAAGATAGTAAATATAAATATCTTCTTCCTGCTGGTGACATTCAATGAATTTTCAAATGGGCATAAAGTGTTGAAAGACTACCGCCTTCTCCCAGAGTAGGATAACAATCATGACAGTGTAATAACCGTGAAATTAAGCTTTCTAATATAAGCAAATGATCGCTTGATTTTATAGGTACCATCCCATCTCTGGGTTAAATATCCAATAGTTCTTCTATTCTTCTATTCTTAATGCATACTGAGGAGGAGATAGAACAGGAACAAGACTGGGAAGGCAAGGGCTTTGTGTAAAAGGAATAGAAGCCTCATTTAGCATGCATCTGTTACTTATGAATGAAAATACCTTGCACCTTTTCCTTTGTCTTTCCTTAACTGATCTGATTTCAGGAGTCACAGCACTGTTTTTATTGCAAAAAAAAAAAAAAAATTCTTGGCCTTGCTTAGTCTTCAGCTTACGTGAAGCTGTTCCTCTGCTTTGCTGACAGCCAAGCCCCCCTCTCTGCTTTGATAATGTGCTGCAGCTCTGTCAGGATGGGATTTATCAGAGCAGTTGAGCTGACTGAGCAGCTCGTTGCTTCCACATAGCTGGTCTCATTACACCCTCCTTGCCCTGGCACTTTTTGGACCTTTGCTGAATTTAACTCACAAAAACAAGCCACCTGCCCATTTTATATAGTTTGCCTACTGTATTCTTTGGATTTGTCTTCTGAATGTTTTCTGTGACCTGTCATTAGTGACTGACATGCTGTCAAAGCAGTTTAACAGTCTCACAGGCCTAAGATGTATCCCAGGAGAGTATCTACCTGAATGGCCAGGCCCTGAGGGTTGTGATCAGTGGCACAAAGTCCAGTTGGAGGCTAGTCACTACTGCTGTACCCCAGATGTTGATACTCGGTTCAGAACCGTTGAGCATCTTCATTAACAACCTGGACAGTGTACATACAATACAAAGCTGGGAGGAGGGGCTGATAGACAAGAGGCTTGTGCTACCAAACAGAGGGACCTGCACAGGGAAAATGTTGGGGAAATGGGGTGGGAGAAATATCACAAAGTTCAACAAAGGGAAGTACAAAGTCCTGCCACTGGGGAGGAACAACCCCAGGCACCAGTACATGCTGGGGGTCAACCAGATGGAAAGGAGCTTTGCTGAGAAGGACCTGGGGGTCCTGGTGGACACCAAACTAAGAATGAGGCATCAATAAGTCCTCATGGCAAAGAGGACCAAGAGCACTCTGAGGTGAATTAGGAAGAGCATTAACAGTAGGTTGAAGGAAGTGCAGCACTGCAGCACTGGTGAGACCACATCTGGAGTTCTGTGTCTGGGTCTAGACACCCCAGTACAAGGAGCTATTGGAGTGAGTACAGCACAGGGCCATGAAAATGACTGAGGGACTGGAGCATCTGTCATATGAGGAAAGGCTGGGAGAGCAGGAAGTGTGCAGCCTGGAGAAGAGAATTCTCAGGAGAATCTTATCAGTGTGTGTAAGTACCTGACAAGACAAACTCTTCTCAGTGGTCAGTGATAGGACAAGAGGCATAAATAAAAAAGCATGAAATTCAGTCTGAACACAGGAAAATACTTTTTCACTGTGATGGTGACCGAGCACTGGCACAGATTGCTCAGAGAGGTTGTGGAGACTCTGTCTTTAGAGACAGCCAGAATCCAGCTGGGCAGACCACTCCAGCTGACCCTGCAGGGGATGGACTAGATGGTATGTAGAGGTACCTCCCAATCTCGGCTTTGTATGACTGTGAGTTTGTCAGCTCTAAATCATCTGTAGATACAATTTTTAGATGACGTTGTGAAAGTCTGGGGCATTACATGAATGCCACAGCGAGTGCCCGTATTACTAGGACATAGTCATAGAATCATAGAATCAATCATAGAATGTATGTAGTCCATAGCTTATTACCTAGGAAATGCTGATGATGAGGAGATCAGCAACAAGCCATGTATTTCCTTTGTAAAAGACGGGAAAAAAAAAAAAAAAGTAAGGAAAGACTGCAGAGTGATTTTTCCTCATCTATATAAATTGAAGCAGACTCCTCCTTTGCCTTCTCTGTCCTGTAATGAACACCTCACACTTTTGCAAGAGGAAAGAGAGATTCCCCACTTCAAATGGTCATTGTAAAATATTAGCATTCCCAAAATGGATACCTGCTGAATGTGTTGTAGTTTATAGATTCATCATTTGTTATTCTAACAAATTTGCTAATCTAACAGATGTTAGTCTTGACACATTTATACACTCTAAAATAGTATAGTTCAGAAAGATCAATGATATGCAAATGGAAAATTAGGATGTAGCACAAATAGACTTGCAATACTAAGATAGAAAATTACATTGTACATGGAGTGTGCAAACTATCTGGGATTGTGAAGTGGAACATACCAAAATAGCAAACCCGTTGTTACGTTAACTGATGTTATCACTAACTATGATACATATTATCAGTTTTCAAACATGCAAGTTGGAGCTGTCAAGCTGGAATATACCTTTTAATGTTTTCTTTTTTTTTAATTATTGGATATCTTACTGACATCTGCTTTACACATCCTCATGGAAGACAAAGAGGATTTTAAGTACAACCTAAAGGTTAATTTCAAGTGATTAAGGCTGTGGTTACATGAATAATTCAACCCTCTAATTATCTGAGATATCTCAGCTGAAAAAGAAAACATCAAGCTGTGATCAGATAATATAATCCCTAAAAGTAATTTAGTTGCTCCCCATAAGTAGTAGATTTTCCCTAGATGAGCCAGAGCTAAATTCATCTAATTTTCAGATGCGTGCATTCCTGTGCACTCCCTGCTCCTTCCTGAGCTCTTCAAACGAACAGCTGGTTTGTTAGGAGAGCTGCCACAGTGCAATCTGCTCCATGGCCAAGCCTAGCCATTCCCATGCCCATGCTCAGGCTCACCTGTGGCTCTGAGACTCAACATCCTCAGCTGAAATGCCAAAGCAGCCTAAGCCAGCCCTAGACTAGAACCAGTCAGTGCACTGGTCACTTCGGCTTTGCCCTTCCAGTCGCAGTCACCTTGGCCACGCATTAGCATGTTCTCTGCAGCACACTGTGCTGACTGCTCCCATCTGACCCTACGCAGAGGCATTGCAGTCGTCTGGCAGAAAACTCACCCAAAAAGCCCCTCGGTTTCAATTCTCAAATCACAGGCTGCATCATATCGGGCATTCTCTGTATCAGGTGCAGATGGAGTAGTGACTGCACAAAAGGTACGGGAGAGGTAGGAGCAAGGAGGAAAAGTAGAAGAGCGGCTTTGAAAAGCTGTAAAGAAAGTAGGGTTTAGGGAGACTGGGACAGGAAACAAGTGGAGAGGTGACCTGTGCTGGTTAGGCAACAAACTGGGATTGTCTTCAGCAAAGACTGAAAGCTAGGAGGGAGAGACTGGTGCCTAGCTGGGGCAGGGAATACAGCTAGAAGAAGGGAGCAGGACAGGAGAATTAGGATCCATTAGGTGAGGAGAATGGGAATGCAAACACTGACTTGAAGCCTGGAGAGGCGAAGTAGTACTTTCCGGATGATGTCAAAGAGTGAAAAGCTAGAATTGCCTGGATATGGTAAGTGGGGTTGTAATAAGCACTCAGGGCTGGGGCAAAGACAGACTGGAAGGGCATTAGTGGAAAGAGGTGATGGCTGGGGAAGGAAGGGCAAAATAATTCATGCTCTATGGAGGATACTCCTCATCTGTACTGAAATGGAGCTCAAGTTGCCATATGACTCTCACCTTTTCCCTACTGTCAACAAGTAGCAGTGAAATCTAATGCAGGGTTCCCATCATGGTGCTTCTCCTCAGAAAGCCATGACCTGCAACATTGCTCTTGCTTTGGTAGAACAAGTAGATGAGGTCTATGCAGGAGATTTAATCCTCCTGAAGAACCATGTACAAGCCACTTAATGTCAGTCATGTAATGGATTTTTTTTTTTTCCTCAAATTTACAGATTTTAAAACTACTACAAATACCCACCTTTGGTTGCAAAACTATTGATGAGATATATAAAGCTATAGAGCATCTGGGTGAACCTTTGCAAAAGGTACAGTGGGCTGAGCAGGACCCTGTATCTTCGTTGAAGAAATACAAAGCTATACAGAGAACAGCAGTGACTCAGGGAACCAGGTACTTAGGAAGAAAAAATGCGTGGGATTTTTTTCTCCCCTCCTCACTAAAAGAGGGAGCCGGCACCTTCCGCAAGTGCAAAAGTGGTTGGATTTGATGGATGTCTAGAGTGGTTGTTCCTAAAGCACACTGGCATAATCCTTAGGAGTATCCTGACTCCTCCAAAGGGCTTCCGGTCCTAGAAATCTCTTGGCAAACAGACCTGAATTACATGACCCCTTTGCTGAGTATGTGCCCCCTCAGCTGCCGGCAAATACTAACTGCATGTATCCACAGTGTAGTTGAAAGTTCATCGCACATTTTTGTGTGGACGGCTTTATTCTGCTTGGAAGGATTTGGGGGTGGAGGGAACAAACAGAGCACAACCATGATACTTGCCAGAGTGGGTTACAAGAGTAAAAATAGCGCATGACAAATACAAGGCATGGGAGTCTGAACTTTGCTTGGTGTGACTGAGAGTCTTGTACCGTTTGGGTGTCACTAAGAAAAGGACCTCCCCAATCTTCTGTGGAGAGGAGAAATCTACAGTTCAGAACACCAAAGCACCCTTCCAGGTGACAGAAAAATTGTGCAGAAAGGGTACAGTGGATAAACTATGACTAAAATAAACAAAAAGTGAGTTCCTGGTAATTAGATTAATATGGGGAAAACAGAATTTGTCATTTTGTTTTTTCTTGACTTCAGATTTTGTCAGGTATGGGTTGGTTAGATAGGCAAGGTCCCCGCTGTCTTGTATCTAAAATCTCCCAATGAGATCTTCACACACATTCCAGCTTCTGATAGACCATTGCTAGTGACACATACACACATGGGATTTTAAACAAATGCTGTGTTGCACCACAGCTTCAGAAAAAAAAAACAAACAACAAACCCCACACATCTGATCATCAGGATTTCATTATGAAAGTCAGCAAAGCCACAGATGATTACTACTCGGACATTTGTGAACAGCACTGTGTGCCCACAGGTCATGTGGCATATAGGCAGCAAGTCCAAGGCTTCCTGAGAACACTGAACTTTCTGCACTTGGACCATTCAGAGGCTTAGTCCACACACTTTGCGTGCGGTGCTGTGGACGGCATCAGCTTTACTGTGCGTAAATAAATCACCCATGCTGCCAGTTGCTGTGGGTTCAGGTGTGTGACTGGGCATTGCACATGTCCCAAAGGTGCGGGAGAGGAGACGCCACAGGTAATGGAGGTGGCGTAACTGCAGCAGGGAGAATGTGGAGCTACCACTGCCCAGCCAGCTACACTGCGCAGTGGCTCTCACAGGTCTGGGGCTCAGAAATACTGAAAAGTGGGCCTGCTGGAACCTCATGAGGTTCAACAAGGCCAAATGCAAGGTCCTGAACCTGTGTCAGGGCAATTCCTGGTATCAATATATGCTGGGGGATGAAGTATTTGGGAGCAGCCCTGTGGAGAAGGACTTGGGCATACTGACAGATGAAAAGCTGCATGTAAGCTGGCACTTGCAGCCCAGAAATTAAACTGAATTCTGGGCTGCATCAAAAGAAGTGTGGCCAACAGGTTCAGGGAGGTGAGTCTGCCCCTCTACTCCCCTCTGGTGAGACCTCATCTATAGTGCTGCGTCCAGCTCTGGAGTCCTCAGCACTGGAAAGACACAGACCTGATGGAGCAGGTCCAGAGGAAGCCGCAAAAATGACCAGAGGGCTGGAACACCTCTCCTAGGAAGAAAGGCTGAGAAAGTTGGGATTGTTCATCCTGAAGAAGGCTCCAGATAGGCCTTATCGCAGTCTTCCAGTACTTAAAGGGGGCTTTTAAGAAGTACAGGCACAGTCTTTTTATCAGGGCCTGTTGCAAGAGGACACAGGGTCATGGCTTTAAATTAAAGGGGTTTTAGGTAGATTTAGACTAGATGGAAGGAATTTTTTACAATGCAAGTGGTGAAACACTGGCGAGAGGTTGTAAGTGCCCCATCCCTGGAACTATTCATGGTCAGCTTGAACCCCTCCGGCGGGCGGCACCGGCACAGCGCGGGACGCGCCCTGGCCGTCCTGGGACGGGTAATTCTGGCTGAGCGCTGCCGGCAGGCCCCGCCGCGGCCACCGAACTACACTTCCCAGCGTGTCCCGCTGCGCCGAGGAGGCGATAAAAGGGGGTGGCGGCGGCGACT